>NBNE01000573.1:0-20290 GCA_002215365.1 Phytophthora megakarya
AGCGGCAATGTGCCGCTTTAAAACTTCAAGTGCCGCTATTAAGAAGGTCTGTAGTAATTACTCTTTGAAAATTGAAAATGATTACTTCGAAGTACGTTGAAGTGGTTGGTGAGCAATTCTATGATCCGTGTTACAGTAGGAACTGCACTTGACTAGCATCTTCACGCGTAAGACGTAAAATGTGTTTAGGCTGGTCGGAGCTGTTGCTGTTGCTGTTGCTGTCGCTTGGGTTGTTGTCCTTGCGAGTGAGAAAGTGGAATCGACACGTCTGAATGATCTGTTTGAGACCGGCACTCGCTCCACCAGTCGAAGCCGGTGCGCCACCGTTCGCACAGTCCTTCAGTGCTGCAAGTTTATGCTCTTTGAGACACGATTGATGCATCTTGAGCATACCACCGAATAGACCAGCGTTTCCACTGTTCCACCACCGGACGCTGCCGTCTCGTGCTGCGTACGACACCAGAACTTGGCCATCGGTCCGAAAGCGAACCGCTGAGATGGCGGAGGCGTGGCCATCCAGAACACGCCATTTCGTCGCAGTACGCAAGTCGTAGATCACAATCACCGCTTCCATGGTACCGAGTGCCAAGCGCTGTGTCTCCTTGTGAAAGTCCACCATCGGAAACCGACGCACGAGGCTGTGCAAACAACGGGTGCTAAGCGGTAGGCAACGACGACGACGGTCAGGCTTTGTTGGGTCAAGACATGTCATGATAGTGTCCACAAAGGCCGGGAGATGGCGACACATGAGCAGGTAGTGCGTGTTAATGAGTTCCATCATGTACAGCAAGATGCTCTCGTGGAAACCAGGAAGTCGATCGTTATTGTGCATCTCTTGGTGAAGTAACCCGAGTACGAAGGCTGACTCACACGCACCCACCTCCACCAGTAAACTCATCGCTGCATTGCTTCCACCAGTTCCTCCTTCGTTAAAGTTGGAGAGTGAGCCACCTGGACCCGTAACAACCTCTTCCTTATCTTCACCTTGGGCACACCGTAGCTTCTCACGCATGTCAATCAATAAAAGCTGGATAATCAGCGACGACAAGTCTACAAGGTGTGGTCTGAAAAGCATAAGTCCTTTTGTGAGTAGCTCGGCAGACACAGATGCCACAAGGCGCTCTGGTGCCTTCAGCAAGTACACCAGAACATCGCAGACTTCTCGCGCACCGGCAGGGGATATCTCACCCGGGAAATACGTACCAATCATGCTCATTAGAAGCACAAGGGAGCCTAACCGCTCTACCACTAAAGGGAATGACATTACACTCAGCTCACTACTAATAGTGGCAATGTTGCTGGTTCCGCCAGTAGAATTCGTGTTTCCCTGAGCGCTAAAGCTTGCACCTCCACTTGTTCCAACTCCACCAACGGTGCCAAGAAAAGAGCTACCTGTTTCCGTCTCCAAACGGACCATTTCCCAATGAAGTTTTGCTGAATATTCAGCCGACAAAATACTTCTTTCGGCTGGAGGGAGACGCTTAATCACACCACTCAATAGGGTACGAGCCGCTAGCTGTGTGTACTCGCAAGCATCAAACCCAAACGCAGCTAGCTCTTCGAGGGCTGGTTCTCGAAATTGAGCTACACACTCTGGAAGCACAATCGAATGCTGGGTGATTAGCTGACTCCAGAGAACTTGAAATTCTTCCTTGTTTACGGGTGAAATGCTGCCATTGTGAGACCTTAGATGTTTGTACTCCATGCAGCTCATACACAGGGAGACCACACCAAGTGCTATACTCGCTGATAGCGCTGATGAATGTTGCCAATTACGAGCGAAAGCAGGGATGATAGGCAGCTCGGAGTTTGTAGGCTCATTCACCGATACAGTCGGTGTGATCCACGGGACTGGAATCGTCAATGCTCCAGAAACGAAGTCTCGCAATGCACATGAGTAGAGGGCATGTGCTGGTTCAATGCCCAATATCTTTTGGCACGACTGATCGATCGCTGGTGTAGCACCCCATGATAACAGCAACGAAAGCATGAATAATTCCATCGATCTCGTTGCATATACTGAAGATTCAAGATTGTCGCCTGATTTGACTGCAATTTCGTTACTCTGGAAGAGTGACGAGTTGAAGCTGTTCCAGTTTTTCTTAAGCTGTTCAGCACTTTGAAGTACACCAAACTCAATAAGCTGCACGACAGTGTTGCCAATAAATAGAGTAGAATTTTCACCGAGAGAGGTATGGGTTGCATCTAATGATTCGAAACCTGACGCGTTGCCACCACCATAGAGCAACGCGCATGGTATAGTGCGCTCTAAAATACCAGTATCAGTGCTCCAAACGTACACCATACGATCATCGCACTCCACATGTAATAGCCCCAGCTCTATCTGCCAATCAAGGTTACGGATTCTGTCACCATGTCCCGACAACTCCAGCACACACACCCATTCAACATCACAATAATCATCATTGCGCTCTATCAATGAACCATGAACGAATGAGTCTTGTGCGTGACGAATATACTGGGGTCCATAGATAACAATTTTGTTGTCGATGCCAACTGTAGCAACCAGTCTGTCAGGGTAGATCGTGTCCCAATCGTCCATCTCGGCACCAACACTTCTTTTCGTCAGTGGTGAAACGCTAATCTGCTGGATAGCGCCGCGATGGTTGCAAAATTTTTGCAATATTTTAGCTTCGTGATGAACCAACGTGTCCTGAGTTGCTGCGTGAAGAAGCACCAGCTCGATCACCCTAAGGACTCCATCCGTTCCGCCACTAAATACCATAAATCTGATTGAAGGCTGAAAATTGCTTTGGACGTCGGTGGTTGGTTTATCTTTTGATCCATATTCGGTCAGTAGTGATCCAGTCGTTACTGATCTTCGATGATTCTTTACATTTGGATGATGATTACTTGCGGCCTGCTGCAGAGATGGACCAGGGAAACGAGACCTGTAAAAAGGGTTCTTCTCAGGTCCAAAGTTCGTATCCTCCACTGAAAAAGCAGTATGCTGACCTGAGGTCGAAGCTGAACGTGTAGCAGGTAGTGTAGGTTGAGCAGATCCAAAGCCCCAAAAGCAGTGGGCAAGTGCAGTAACCCGTCCAGAATGACCTGATAAACACGTATCCGAATCTTTCACTGCTCCATTTGGCAAGTGCTCCTGACTCAACAACCCTATGCAAAGAGTTCCATTTGAATACCCCCTAGCGATAATGGGGATATCCAGTAAATAGCGATATTCCCTTTTTCCCTTTTCGGTTGCCTCCGGTTGAGTTTGTTCTCCACTTATACTTTGGGAGCCGCCTCTTCCTGTTACAGGTGCCAACGCAGTCGCAAGTACACTACTAGCAGTGCTTGCAATTGATCCTCCAGTTCCAATTGAAGATGTAAGAGCATCGTTTAAATCTTTTCGACGCTTGCGCCGCAATCCAGCTCGTCGAACCACTTCGTAAGTTGATGATGACACCGTATCATCTCTTCCAAGTATTAGGTGAGTCAAGCATCCGCGAAACGGTGATGAAGTACGGGTTTCATACTTATCAGTGTCACCCTGTGCTGTTCTCTCAGCAACCTCAAATCCGTCACTTAGAGAATGAAATCGTACCCGTTCTGAAGGTTGCATTATGGTTGGAATGATATTCCCCTTGTTTTGGACTTTTCGCGTTGGTGAAGATACACGAATGGGTGGTGTTGTCCAAACTCCCAGTGTTCCGCGATGACACATGTGCACAATCTGAAGAGACGACTTTGAAGACGACGAACATGTCCTTACGCATGATGTGAATCCTGTTTGTTGTCTTCGACCTGTTCGAGAAGTAACCAAAATCCGGGGTTTTGTCTGCAAACAATTTTCTTTGTGTACTTGGAGATCACAGCATTTACATCGATCGAGCGAAGTCACATATATTGCCTTGTCAATAACGCGCAACACCTTTGAATCAGACCGTGGCACTAACTGGTCTTGATCTTTCGTGAAAATAAAAAACTTCCCAGCAGTATCTACGGAAGATTCTCTCGTCATGAACTGGAAGACATGACCCGTATTGGTCCACAAAACAATATTTCCATCTTCCAAAAATTCACCCGTTTTCCAGTGAACCGTTCCACAATCACCACCAGCACTGCATGAAGTCACGAATTTACTACCGTAAATGGCTGCTGCTTGGCGCACAAATTCTGCCGGTGAAGTTCGACAGCTACCAACGCCAGCTTGTGGCCTTATCTTTGAAAATGATCCATAACATGCCTGTTCATCTAATGAACACAACCATTTCCGTTTGAGTACGAGAAATTTTGTTTTCCAAATGAGCAGCACCAGTGAAGAATCGGGTGACACATGAAGTGATAACGGGAAATAGCTACTTTTGATAGACCCCATGAGAGCAGTCTGAGGGTTCATATTGTCTCCATCTTTCAACGACGTACTTTGCGAGCATGTAATATCTTCTGCGTGATCAGCCCACGAAATGACCCAACTGCTACGTTGTACCCACCGAAATCCCCACGCCACACTGGCAGATCCACCACCTTCACTAACACCGAAAGGAGTTCCACTTGTAGATCCTCTAGGCTGCGTCCACAAAAAACACTTCACTAGACCCTCAGCACCAAGTGACAGCACCACTGCATCCCATCGCTGGGAGAATTGTTCCGAGTTTGACGTAAGAAAAGTAGCAATTCGCCTGGAGTCCTGCGACGTGGTCCCTATCGACTGCCTAGAAGGAGAGGTTCGACCACCACTCGTTTCTAGTCGGATTTGATCGTCGTTTGAACTCCCTGCTTCAACGTCTGATCCACTATTCGATCTGACCAATCTCGGCCTCGATGACTTGGGTTTTGGCATGTGCAGCTTTCCTACCGCAATACTCCGTCGAATCTGTTCCTGTGCCGTGTCCATGCAGTAGAGCAACTGCATCCTCCACGTATCCAATACCATAAGTCTCGACTCCTCACTCACGACCACAGCAAATCGCTTGTTACACAACATCTCCAGTCCTAACAGCGGCGCCAACTCCTTCGCCAGCGACGCGTTGGCTTCTGCACATGCTCCATTCGGCAGTTGCCATCGTGCTAATGCTCCATCTCTCGTAGCAGAGATCAACGTGCTTTGTCCCCACTCATCAGTCCCACTGACGATCCCCACAATGGGGTGTCCACATCCCTCACTGCCAGGAAAGATGAGCATGTTGACTTGTACCACAGTGTCCTGCTCGAATCTCCAGTAAAGGATAACTCCGTCCACTGTGCCTGCGAAGACACATAATTGGGTGCGGGTGTCCTCAAAATTATCTACCTCTAGGTCCTCTTGAGAGACCAATGTGGACGAATTCTGGCTCGGTTGAGACATGGGTAGCTGGAGGACATGTAACGAGGACACTTCCACTTGCGGAGGCTCGTTCCAAAGCACCAGAGGGACAACAACGTCCTTCCCCGTCGCTCGCTGCTGCTGTCGGACATGTCGATCGTCTACGTGCGTCCGCCAAGACGCTGTTTTCCGCGGCATGCGGTCGGTAGGATTCCTTAGACGTCACGGGAGAATTCAGATTGCGGCGGTTTGAGAGTGATTTGGAGAGCGAAAAGCGCAACAATAGATAGAGGAAATACCAAACCAGGTGCTTGCGTGAATGGAACGAGTGGAGATCGCGTGTGAACGACCACAGCGGCGATGCGGATTCCAACTGAGCTGCTTGAAGCGACGCGGGTCTATTTCACTTTGTAAATATATATTTATGAAATTTATTGCATAGTTTAGTAGGATGTGTGGTGCACCCAAATTCGACGCTTCGCACGACTGTCGAGCAACCTGTTCGCTTCTACAAAATTTTGGTTTCATACAAATGTACCAGGTATAGATAAATGGAATTCGTCGTGCACTGTGCACGACGAATAATTTATGCTAATACATAGGGTGATCTATAATATGCTATTACTCAGTGATATCATGAATGCTTGCATTGAAGAAGGATGGAAGAACTTGACGCTCGTGTTGACGACGTTCTGGGAAATACTACAACCGGAACAACGGAGTATGTTTACCTTCGCGCTCTCACTCGCTTTGTGGTGTGGCTTTTCGACACCACAGACGAGAACCGTCGACAAACACTATTCATCTGCTCGCTTCGACAAATGATTGAGAATAATGGGGGCACAGTTGCAGAGTGGTTTGCTAAGACGCCGCCCGCAAGTCCTATGGACCTTGAGAAGCTCACGACGCAGGAATGTGTGCGTTATCTAACTTCGATGGAGCAATGTGACGCTCGGAGATGGTGTAACTCTCTATACAACCGCAGAAGTCTGTCGACCTCGTGCTTTTAACTCTCAGATGAAGCGTTTCTTGGATCCTGGACAGCCACGAAGGTAAACATACTTCGTTGTTCCGGCTGTAGTATTTCCCAGTACTTCGTCAACACGAGCTGGAGCCCTTTGAAGAAACGGCTCATAGAGCTTTTCGATTGCCATCAGGATGTGTCCGAACGGTGTGGCAGCAATGGTGCGCGGGCCAGCCGCCATTGAGATTTCTGACTAAGGTAGACATGGCAACTCGCTCAATGAAGGTGCGTCTTGCGGAGCTTCAGAGGTTGATGCGTCATGTTCAGTCGTTCTTAACTGATGATGAGGTGCGCCGAGCGTATAGCTCTACAGACTCAGCTAGTATCCTTTTCACGAAGATAAACAATCACTTTATATTCCTAACTTCATCCAGCAAAGGGCGTGAACACAGACTAGATCAATTGGCGTGGAAAACATTAACACGAGAGCTCAAATGCTGAAATACACGTTGTAACAAACCTGCACGCCACTTTGAGTTCGCATCTTACGACAATAAATTCGTCGTGCATAATGCACGACGATTTCTTGTATATGTTTGCATTTCGCTGATATGACTTAAATTTGTATACTAGAAAATTTTGCATTCAGGGAATTCGTCGGTATACGTTTGCATTTCGCTGATTTGACTTAAATTTGTATACTAGAAAATTTTGCATTCAGGGAATTCGTCGTGCATACATGTATTGCACGAAGAAATCAATACAAACAGCTACATTTGCACGATGAATTCCAGAGAAGTAAAATTTTCGGACAATTGATGTTGATGTTGATGATGTTCTTCTTTTCGCTTTTTCTTGGTCTGCTTCGCGAACTAAGCTTTTCGGTATCGTCTCGCTTATTATTTACTGCATCTCTTCAGCTGCCAACTGGACGGTAGGCACCATCTATTACTGGGCTTTAATAGTCGACGATTGCCAGTCGGTCTTGAGGAACCCTTATCGCAGAGTTTATACTGGGGGATAAGCTTGCTCGCTGAACAGCCTATTAATATAAGAAGAAGATTTACGTGTTCGCGTACACTGGGCTAGTCTCTGTATTGCTATAACCGGAGCATGCTTAGGTAAGGCACACCAGAGTCATATTACAATACCGGTGTATCTGTTTCAGCATACGTCATAACCGTGTGGCTCTCCGTGCTCCCCGCCCCTCCTCGTCCGTTGAGATGACGGATCTCGCCTCGTAGCTCTTCTTCTCAGGTCCCTTCTTCAACGTGAGACAACCGTACACCCAACAACCAACCGATGGTCTTCTGCACTTGACGCGATCTTGGTAGAGTCTGTCCTTCTTGCTCGTCCCTTGTATCGGTACCGAGTCGAATCCATTTCCTGCCGTCGCGTTGTGTATGAAGCAAGCATCATGTCCATGCGCCTTGGTCATGCCGCACTGCCCGGTTGTCTGTCAGAATCATACCACTGCAGTGAGCCGGACCTGTGGTCATTAGTCGCTGATGCCATCTTGATCATAACGCGCGGTGAAGCTTTCTGCACGATCCGACCGCTACCACTCCACACGCCATATTGTCTCTGTCCACGGAGACTCATGTGGATAGCCACTATCGCGAGGAGAGCGCTCGTAGAGCGGCGTCACCCCAACCTGGCCAACATGAACAGCCTAACCAATATGGTTTCAGCTGTCGAACCCCCCCCCACCCCCCCCCAACTTTAATAGTTCACAGCTCGAGTCTAACGGTACATCACGGATTTGTGAAGAGTGGCCATGAGAATCTGGTCTGTGAACTTCAATAGAGCATTAATGGCTTGAAGCAAGCCCCTCGCATTTGGTATAGAGTCCTTCATAACTTCTTGACATCGATGAGTTTTACGCGCTATCACAAAGAATTTTTGCATCTACGTGCAAAAAGTGGGAGAAGATTGGCTTTTAGTCCTGGCATATGTTGATTCTTCGGCATTGTCCTGTTTCTTGTTTCGTACTGCTTCTTGATTCGTACCGTTGACCGTACGATCATGTAGCAAAACATGCGACTAATCAACAAGCTAAAAGATGAACTATCATACCGATTCAAAACGAAGGACCTGGGTGACATTCACTACATCTCAAAACTGGAGGTGCGATGCAATAGAGAATAGCGTGTAATGACGATCTCACAGCGCAAATACTTTGCAGAGTTGATCACCAAGTATAAGTTGGTGGATAGCGCACCGGTGATAATACCACGACTACCTGGCTTGACACTAGATCCAGAGACGAAAATGAGCGCAGAGCAGATTGCGGCGCAGCCTTATGACTACAAAGGTATTATTGGATCACTACAGTACTTGGTTCGTCTAACACAACGGGTATCGCCAACGCATTTAGAGAACTTAGCAAGTTTCTGTCGTGTTACAACCGCACACGTTGGGATGCAGCTAGGCAAGTACTCAAATACTTGAAAGGGACGTCAACGTACGGTATGGTTATTGATGGGAAAGTGAGTGACGTGACTTGCGAAGTGTACACTGACGCGAGCTTCGCGTGTCAACCAAAAGACAGAACGTAAATCCGTAACAGGATACGTAATCCAAATGGCCGGTACTAGTGTATCATGGTGTAGTAGCAAATAGATATGTCGCTTTCTACTGCTATAGCTAAACTCATCACACTAAGCGAGGGAGCCAAAGTAAGTAAGTGGTTGTGGCACTTACTTGGCGAGATGGGACTTCCACAAAAGGTGACAGGGCAGGGATGGTGCGATAGCAACGCAGCCATCAGCATTGCGAAGAATCGTGGAAACCATAAAGTCAACAAGCACATTGAAATAAGAATCTGTTCACGAGAGATCTCGTAGAGCTAGGGCACTTCGAAATTGCATATTGTGCAACAACAGAGGTGACCGCAGATATACTCATTAAAGCTCTGCCTACCCATCAGCTCCTAAAACTAAGCGAGAAGCTAGGTGTTCGCGATCTAGAACTGTACTTAGTGGTAGTGTTGAATGGTGTTGTACGGGAGAGAGGAGGGTGCTAACTTCCCTCCTCTCACTACCAGGCAGACAGGGGTGTCTTGTCTGCCAGTGAGAAAAATAGCCAAATGAAACGAAAACGTTTTATATCTGTTAATGGTTATGATTACGAAGTACTCAGGGAAGTTCAGATCGCCATCTGCAATCTGGATACAAGACAGAGAGCTGCCTGCCATCCAATAGTGCGATGACAATTAGAGGCGAGGAGTAGATCTATCGAGGACACAGTGCGAAGACGAGCTCACTTCCTCTTTTTCCTTAGAACCCGAACACGAGTCTAGAGCATAGGCAACTAGTATAGAGAAATAACTGAGTAAATACACTATAGTGATCAGCCGCTCACCAAGTAAGGTAACATGATGATCCAATTCTACTATACTGAAAGCAAGTTATTCTCAGCAAATATAGCGCTATTACTATTCTGTTTTGTGCATGCTACGGCTCATTAGCTTTGTCTGTATCTACATTAGCGACTCCCACATCGTGCTGTACCGTCAGAGTTCTGTAGCGTGATCTTATACACAATCTCATGGACTTCTTCCTATAGGTCGATTTCGTACGAATCGTACCGTTAACAACGCAATTACTACGTACTGCGTCTTCTATCGTCAAGTACATGCTCCATTTTCAAATGCCTTCTCCATCTCATGCCGCATTCTCCATGTCCGCACACAATCTGTCTCCATTGCTCTAAAGTAAAATTTTAAATTTCATTTCCAAAAATTGTGTGCTACTTTAAAGTAACTTCATACCATCTAATAGGTTTATGCTTGGAGTGGCGAAGGTGTAGTGTATTGTTGACGATGGAAATAGTTTTGATCCGTCGTGTTTAATGCTTACTTGTTCTTGACATGTGAGGGCGCGACTAGGAAAATGTACACGTTCTCGGCCGACATCGTCTTCAGCAGGCCGGGACGGGAACTCGCGCGTTTCTTCAGAACAATCAAGTGGCGGAGATCGTCAACCTGGAGGACAAACATCAACACCGTTAGCAGCAATACCAGTGTAGTTACACAGCAACCTCCTTACGATAGTCGGGTTGAGGTTGAAGTAGTTGTGCCGGATCGCGTGCACGTTGTTGTCCATCCAAGTGGTGTCGATCACATCCATGTCAAGGTAGTGAAGTTGAGCTTCTTCTTCCCCTTGAGTTGTCCCGTATGGCGCCGACGCATCGCTAGTTGGATGTGTTCGACTGCGGTTGTACGCAAACGAAGCCACACCAGGGTAGTTTGCACGTTGATTTACCGCAGCGTAGGCGAGGTCCAAGTCTTGAGGTGCAGCCAAATTCTTATCCTGCCAATTTAAAAACTGCGTGTCAGATCGCCCAACCACCTCATTTTCTTCGGGCTCGCGGTGGATCATGTGGCCTCGTCGACCAAGTGAGTAGTTCAATGGGCCTGTGACAGTTTTCTTCGATAAGTACTCCAAGTAAAACAATGCGCCATCCATACTGTCTGCATACAACGTAATGTGCTTGCAAAAGTGGCGTGCACGATCGTATCCTCCACCATATTTTACGAAATCGTTCCGGTCATAATCTGGGTTGCAAAACGTGAGCGTCGATAGTTCCATCTTTTTTGGTACGCTACCGATGTTAGTGTGGCTTCCGGTAGGCTGGTTGTATGGCAGAGATGGGGTGTTAGTTTTCGCAGTTTTACCATGCATGCACGACAGACGTACCAAAAACACCTCATCAAATAGCCCCTTGTTGAGAGAGCTGAAGAAAACACGTGCTCCCATGGAGTGTGCAATGATGTTCAATTTTGTGTAGCCCGCATCAATTAGGCTCTTCAAGAACAGGATGAAGTCGTCGGCTGTACGTTCACTCTCGCTTCCAACATTTTTCGCTACAAAACAGAACAGAAGCTTAGTATGAACAAGAATGATTATAAAAGCGTTCACTTGGTCACCTTGGAAATATGCGAGGACTCCTCCGCTGGGCCAACTGAACACGAAAGGGTGAATATAGGATGGAAAGTCTCCAAGCGCTAAAAGCTGAGCTAAACGATTCATGCCGTAATCGAGAGAACAGTTATAACCGTGGAGCAGGACAAGCGCTTCTTTGCCTTCATCACTGTCGTTGCTTGGTAGGTCAAGCACAGGAGCCGACTCTTCCCTGTAAAGATTCCGTCTTCTGCCTCGCTCCTGTCGCGTTTGACCACGCAACATTGCTTCTTCATCTCTGTGATTAAATACAACGCCGTCTGTTGGAGTTCTAAGGGTTGGAAAGCATTCAGCAGCACTTTGGGGGGTGTCATCATCATACGAAGGCGTCAAATGTGTTACTGTGGGCAAATACTTGAAGAATCCTCCCGATACAGAACACTCCACACTTGCAACTCCCCAGTTCAAACCATTCTCCGAGTGCTTCGGGAAGAAGAAAATCTCTGTCGAGCCCTTTTCACCTCGATTATGACAGAACCCAATCCGAATATTTACGAACGAATAACCACTTCCGTGCTCAAAACTGCGGAACGGACCGACAGGAACACCATTTTCCCACTGACCCGTCAGTCGCTCACCATGGTACGCTGTATCTGTCCACATACCAAACCCGTGAGGTTGGCCTTTTGTGTTAAGGCCTCCACAATACTTGACCACATTACGCTTACGCGAGTAAAATCGCGCTTTGGAGCGATACGTCAACGAGTTGGTCTCGACACCCGGTTTGACATTCCACCAAGTGACAAGGTTGAGCTTTTGATGATGCACCATCCACGGGTACGCGTAATGCGTGAACCAATAGGCGAAAACCGTGATAACCTCGACCCAACTGAGGACAATAATCATAACCCGACGTACTTGGCGATCCGAGTCCGTCACTTCGTTGTTGTCGACCCAGAAGAGCACGTACAAGTTGCCCGTGATTGCGTATGTCAGCAGCTCTGCAATAATAATCCAGTAAATGATCCACCGCACCAGCAGCGCCAGCTTGACCAGCAGATAAATGCCCAGCAAAATCACTGCAAAGTAGAAAACTCCATCTGACAACGACGTCTGCTCCTCTGACTCTACAGTTTGATGTTAGGACGAGCAACATATAAGGATAATGTTCGCTAAAATGGCTGTACCTGAATCGTTGGCCGCCAGCACAGCGAACACCACAATGATGTAGATGACAATAACCCACGTGACCAGCTGCGTCACGAACGAATACTTCTGATACACGCCTCGGTAGCGTCGTTGCAGACGTCGACCAGTCATAATTCCGAAAGACCTACCGACACAGTCACAAGGCACGTTAGCATTTCCAGGGAATCAGATAATCATCAATGCATACTGGTGAAAATCGAACTGCTCCGGTCCCTCCTGCGCGTCCGAGAGAAGGGGCGGCTCCTCCTCGTGCACAGGCAGCTGCGTGGGGCTGTAGCCGCTGGAGAGCGCCACCTCGTTGGCCATGAGGCTGGCGTCCATGGGAACGGGGCGAAGCGGAGTGCGCTCGGTCGCTGCAGTTGGCAAATGTGGTGCTGCCCACATGGGCGAAAAACAAGACTGTCACCTAGACTGGAACTGGTTCTGATTGGCTCTGGCTGCAGTTTTCAAGCTGGATTGACGAAATGTCTCAGAGGTGAACAAATCGGCCACAAGTTGTGGAGGGATTATGAGCCCACCGAATCCGGAGATTGGGCGTCCAACAATCCTCTTGTCATTCAGGTGTGATCTCGTTCCCGGGCAACTACTGCAGTCAAATTTTGACCAGTTCCAGCGAAAAGTTAGAGGCTCGTGCATTGTAGTTGGTTTTCACATCCACTCGCTTCGCATAAACAACTGCAATTTGAGTAACGCTTTTTCTAGTTTTATTTTTAATTTTAAAAAATTAAGCGTTATTAATACATCGAAATAATACTAATTTCCGTATTAATAGGTACTACCTAATTAAGAAGGATGTAGGTTACCTGTAGTATAGAAGATACATTAAGTATCGGGTAAATTAAGCGTTATTAATACATCGAAATAATACTAATTTCCGTATTACTAGGTACTACAGTAGTACTACCTAATTAAGAAGGATGTAGGGTTACCTATCGTATAGAAGATACATTAAGTATCGGATTGAGGAGGCTATCAATCTATACAAGTGCTGGCGAAATTGTGGTGGAGTGCATCGGAAGTGCGGCTGCACGATATGGCAGTTGACTGGCAACGCCAGATTCAGCTTGCCTTCGTGATCGCGGCGATGTGCAGGTTATTTTCTCGGATGTTGTGGCATCTAGTCTTGGCCTACTGCGGTGATCCACCAGTGTCTTACCACACACAGCAGCATCGCTGTAGCGTGCTTTGGTCTTGCTACATTTCGCAAAGCCATATCGTTGATTGTTCTGCACCGGATTACCCCTGCCATCGACAAATATCTCTCACCGAACTAAAGCGGGTTCCGGCAAAATCGCAGCACCGCTGATGCTGTTTGGTCACACAAATGGCTCTGCGCAATAGCCCAAAAGTCCCGCGACGGCATCGACATCCTTGATATGGACCGCTTTTGAGCAGAACAATTAATCGGAGACTTGAAACCTCTCCGCTTGACTTATTAGGCTTCTGAAGACAGATCAGAGTGCTGTCACTCAGCGGAATATGTTCTCCGCGTTTGAAGCTTCTGTTCAGTAGGGTAGCTAGACTAAGGGCAAGTTGGTGAGCAGCATATTTGAGGAGCTCTGTCGGTGTGTCGTCAGGTCATGCTGCCCGTCCATTGTTGAGTCGTCGGAGAGCTACTTGAAACTTTTCTGGTGTCACCGGCTTTAGTAGGGGTTTTTTGTTAGAAGCAAAGGTATGTGAGCTTGAGCTAGGAAATGAAGAACTGATGTATTATCTAGCTATTTTCCTGCATACGCAGTGAGCAAAGCTCGTAACCTCCGTACCTTCGACTGCAACCGCATGCAACCGCTCACAACCTCCCGCGTCGTCGCACTTGACGTCGGCGAGTTTCAACACTCCTTCTCGTGCGAACACGTCGTGAACATGACGAGTGATCGCAACTCTTCAAGTCTTGGCGCCGGCAGGATCTCGTCAAGATGTCCGCGCGCATGGCCTTGGACTCGCAGTAGTTAACCTCGAGAGCCTTCTTCCTCGATAAGTCCTTAACGAACTTAAATCTTACGTCAATGTGCTTTGCACGCCCCGACATGTCTTCTCCCTGTATCTGCTTGATGGCCGCCTGGTTGTCTACGTGCAGCTTGTACGGCATCTCCACCTTAAGTCCGATCTCCACAAGCAACTCGGCGATTCCGAGCATTTCCGCCGTCACTTGGGACGCCGCAACGAACTCTGCCTCCATTGTGGACAGCGCCACACTGCCCTGCTTCTTACATAGCCACCCCACCACCATTCCAGACACTAGCAGCACGCCACCTGTCACCGACTTGCGATCCACACGATCGTCAGCGTAGTCAGCGTCGCTATACGCCTCCACTCAAACCTTGTCCTTGCTCAAGCTGCCATCCGTCGCTGGCATGGCGAACTTTGTGTCAATTGTGCCCTTCAAGTAGCAAGCAATCTTCTTAGCTAATCTACAGTCATTCACACGTGGCGCGTGTGTATGTCTGGTCACCCGATGCACCGCAAAGGCGATATCTGGCCAGGTGCATCGAGCGACCCACAACAGACCGCCGACCAAGGACTGGAAAGTCTGCACAGTACGTCTCTCCGGGCAGCCCGCCACGTCCTTTGGAAGGAGATCTCCTTCAGACTCGTTGTCGTTTTCGCCACCAATGTATACACGCACTGCAGTCGCCGAAGCCAGACCAAACTTGTCTAGCAAGTCTTGTATGACCTGACGCTGCTCGAGCAGCCAGCCTTTGTCCTTGCCATACTCGAAACCAATGCCCAGGAACTTCGAGACGACACCCAAGTCTTTGACCTCCAACACAACCATTTCCTTAAAGAAACTCTCGACCCGCTCATTGCTCGTACCAGTTACCAAAAGATTATCAACGTAGACACCAACAAGAGTCACACCTACCGCATCACGTTTGAAGTACAAACAACTATCCGTATAGCATTGACAGTATCCGAGCTCAACCAGAGTCTTGTGCAGCAATAAGTTCCACAGGCGACCCGCCTGCTTCAAGCCGTACAGGCTTTTGATTAACCGTAGCGCTAACTCGCACTTATGCTTCACTCCCAGTAGAGCCAACAATTCAACGCTCACCTCCATGCCTTTTGGTATATGGAGGAAGATCTCAATGTGGTCCTCTTTATCCGCCTTGACGTAGACGCTTAGTACATCACCGTGCCGAGCCGGTACATTCCAAATGTGCGCAAGCACGAATATAACCTTCCCGGTTGTCATGTCCAACATAGCAGAGAATGTATCCGTGTAGTCTACACCGTAGACTTGCTCGTTCCCATATGCCACAAGTCTGCCCTTGCGCCGCTCAACTGTGCCATCGGCGTGTGTCTTAGTCTTGTAGACCCACTTGGTGTGCAGGAACTTGCAGTCACGAGGCTTCACCACCACCTCCCAGGTGTTGTTGTTCTCAAGCGCCTCAATTTCCACCTGCATAGCTTCCATCCACTAACTTGCGTGTTCGTCACGCATCACTTCGTGATAATTCTTTGGATCAGTCGTAGTCACAGCATTTACTGCACCAACGTTCACGTGTTTCTTGCCCATGTGCCTCGTACGCATGCGCTTCGTCGACACGCTGCTTGCCTTGGCTGTGTTGAGTGACTCAGCTGCTCCTTCTGACCCACGGCCACCTCCGTGATCTCCGTCATCACTGCCAACACTGGGTCGGTCCTTGCTCATTTTCTTGTGTGGCTTCACCTTCGTTTTAGCAGCCTTCTTGTGCTCTTCAACTAAGCTTCACAGTTCGGGATCCTCCCTTTTCAACTGCTCCTTCAACTGCACGTTCTGCTTATTATCAAGGGTCTCCACATTCTCGATATGTTGGGTCGTCACTACGATCATGTCCTTCTGGATGTACACTTTGAATCTATTAGTCTCATCGTTCTTCCCGACGATCATGCCAACCTCAGCTCGCGGCTGCCACAACTTCTTCCCCGGGTCCCGATACACGTATATGGGCTACCGAACGTCACTATACCAGCCAGATCCGGGCACTTGCCCGTCAGTACCTCTGTTGGAGACATTCTCTTCGCATTGGCGCTGCACGAGCTGCGGTTGAGCACATACGCGGCGTACTCAACCGCGTATCCCCAGAACTTATCGGCAGCCACTTGCAAACAGCATGCAGCGAGCCATGTTCAGGATCGTTCTGTGCATGCGCTCCGCTTTGCCATTCGAGGCCTGATTGTTGGCTTCGCTCGCTTGTCTGCGAACTCCAGCTGCACGACAGAATTCTTCGACATTCTTGTAATCCCCTCCGCCGTCCGTTCGAAGAACATGTACTCGGCAGTTGTACTGCTTCTAAAAAAAACAAGAAATGCTCAAACTTTTTCGTAGCCTCCACTTTATTCTTTGCCAGGAAAGCTCTCACGTAGTTCGAACTGTGATCCACAAAGTTAATCATGTGACAATTTCCATGTCTGTCCTTAGGGTTCATCGGCCCATTGATGTCACTGCAGATTACCCCACCAATCTTGTCCACCAGTGCATTCTGCCCCGTGTCCTTCTTTGACTGTGCGCCCTTGTGCTGCTTGCCTTGTGCGCAAGTCAGACAATTCAACCTCTCTCGACTGGTCAACTTAATGCCCGAGCCACGCGCATCTGCCATTCGCTCCACCGTGTCAAATGCAATATGACCGAGTCTATTGTGCAGTTCAACCAGCCTACACACTGTTTCCGCTCCTTGTGTACTAGCCTGTGCACTATCCACTGCTGACAATACAGTATTCACTCGCTCTCGTTCCGTGCATCCACCAAATGTGTCAATCACCAACACGGTTCCTTCGCGCCAGACTTCAAAAAGACGTCGTCCATCGGCAGCACGCTCAACGTAGCTTTTGGCTTTGTGACGTGTAAGGTATACACCTTTCTCTTCCAGCAACCCGTAGCTGATAATGTTGTTGGTCACGTCTTTGCAGTAGAACACGTTCGTCAGATCTACTTGGATTTCACATCCATCAACCACAGAGCGCAACGCAACAGTCCCTCGCTTGGTCACCTTCAACGTTCCACCGTTGGCAGTACTCCAGGCGTCGCTGTAGTCGACAGCGTCCTGTAACAGGCTCTCGTCCTTTACCAAGTGAACACAAAAACCGCTATCCAGAATCCACACGCCATCACCAGCTAAACCGCTTTCCACGCATGCACTTCCAATTGCTAACGTCACTTTTCACCATTAGGGGCTTTAGCTTTACCCTCAGGCCAGTTGCTCTTGATATGGCCTTCTTCACCGCATGACCAACACTTACGGGCTCCGCCAGCATTAACGCGCCCAACGAAACCTTATCTCCACAGCCGCCTTGGCCACCACGACCACCGGAATTGCCTCGCCCCCCCACGAGATCCAGCGCCACGACTATCGTTCTGTCTCTTCGAGCTGATCTCGTACTCGGCCGCAAAGGCTACTAATTCCCATGCTTGCTGGATGTGGTCGACTCTGTTTGAGTCTATGTGAGTCAACATCGCCTTCTTCACGTGCTCGGGTGCTGAATCACACAGACACAGTAACACGAACTGATCTGGACAACCTGCACGCTCCGCCACGTACACCAGATACTGGAAATGTTCTGTCCAAGGCTTGTCACCAGACTTGGCTTCAAACATTAGATTCATTGCCTTTGACACCGGTACTTTGGTCGAATAGAAGCCTAGCATTCTATCCATGACGTGCTCTACCGTATTTGACTCCGCTGTCCACTTCGACAACATCTTGGCGAAGAAAGCCAATGCCGGTCCCTCCAACTTGTTATTCAAGGCTAATATCTTGAAATCATCAGGCCAATCTCCACCGTTCATCATCTGTGCTGCCACTAGGCGCTGCACGAACTTCTTGCCCCACGCGAGGAAGTCTGCACTGACTCCTGCGTATATTTCCTTACCTGAGAACTTCGGGAAGCCTGGACAGTCCAAGTCTTTCATCTTCGGCAGCTTCAGGCCAAAATTCTGCGGTGGAAAGAACTGTGCGTGCTGCTGTGGAACTGTCGGTACTGGTTCGTGCGGCGGCGGGTTAGACGGCGGCGATCGAAATGGCACCGGCTCCGGAGCTGCACGCGGTATTCTTGATGCTGGTGGTCCTGCTCCCTCAGACTCGTCAAGAGAGCCCATTCTCATGCTTCTGTCGCGAGCCTTCATGTAGTCAGTGAACGTGCCAGATCCATGCTCAGAGGACGTTGTAAACAACCTAGGTCCACTCGACCGCGGAACCACCTTGGCGTGCTGCGCCTCGGCAACCTGTTGTAATTGCGTCTGCATCTGAAGTTGCTGAGCAGCAAACTTCTCTGCCATCCCCACTAAGAGCCCTTCAATCCGGTCAATGCGCTCCGAGCTCACGTCAGAGCCCCGACCGCTCCTTTCGTGAGCGCCTGACGCACCTGAAAGCGAGCGCGCCTCCTCAAAGAGCTCGAACGGATCCGCCGCGTCACTATGTCTTCTTCGTGGGAATCTGGAACAGTGGCGGCTGGTTGGAGCTGACTAGAGGAAGGGTCGGGGCCCATTGGGCTCAAAACCTGTTAGAAGCAATGATATGTGAGCTTGAGCTTGGAAATGAAGAACTGATCTATTATCTAGCCTTTTCCTACATATGCAGTGAGCAAAGCTCGTAACCTCCGTACCTTCGACTGCAACCGCTTGCAACCGGTTACAACCGCCCGCGTCGTCGCACTTGACGTCGGCGAGTTTCAACATTTTTGCTGTCAGGTCAGGGGCTAGTGGAGCTCTTGTCGGGTTCTGAAATTGGTCTTGGAAGTGATCGCGGACGATTTTGTTTGCGCAGTTATGGTCCAGGATAAACATGATATTGATTGGGTCAATATTTCGTTTCCATATGAAATTACAAAAAACATGACAGCATTTTCAGCGTTTGTTAACCCACCAGCGACCACGCAGATTTCAAATCTTCTTCAGTTTTCCAAACATGTTGTCAAATACAACCAGTTAAGGCCAGGCTACACTTGAAATTTGTATAGTCCCAAATAAGTACGAGTCCTTTTTCTGAAAAACGCGACATGCTACTTTCACCATAACTCTGACATGTATTCATATCCAGCATCGCCGACCTGTTAATGCTGGAACCTACAACTAGGCCAAAAAATGGACAGCACTCCAAACTTCCTGTAGTCCTTTTTATCAAGAAAAAAGCCACCACCTCGTTTTTGAAGAGGCAATCAAGAGAATCGCAATCAAGAACATTGCAGAACGGATGTATAAGTTGAAATTTGCAGGACCCATGCGCACACGTCTAACTGTATCAAATGTGCCTCACCTTACACCGTGTCTTCTTCAGCTCCGTCCGCGGCAGCAGGCGCGACATCCTAATCTTCACCCTCTTGCGTGCCCTCATCGTCCACCGATATGACCACTTCGTCTGGGCTATCCTCGTCCCCTTCCTCAACACTGTCGTCGGCGAAACTCGCATTGGCTCGCATCGGTCCCTTGGTCGAGCGTGGTCCTTCCGCGGCGCCGTTTGCGCTTTTCGGTGCTCCTGACAGCTTCGCGATTCTGGATATCACATCCTCACCGAGGGTGAGGGCGATCGTTTCCATTGTTCCACTGGAAGTGCCATATTTGATGGCACGTAAGCGTGTTGTTCTTGGAGTGCGGCCAAACCTTGTTGCACAAATAGATCCTGACCATTTTGTTAGTATCAAATACGAAGCGCATTCCAACAATAAACTAACCTTGCTTTTTCCGATGGACTGCAACCTGGGCAGAAGAACTTGGTAGCTCGGTGCTCACCAATACTCCGTTTACGGCTTGAGCAAACATTACATTGGCGCTGGCGGCGTTTGCGTTGACCATTCACCATTTGAAAGTCAAGACTTTCGTGAGGAATGAGGTCCGCTGACAACGTGTTAGACACTGTCATTGGTCCATCTGAATGTGGTGGCCGCTAAAACGCAAGTCAACATGTTGTAAGTCAGCACGTTGTATACAATGTAGGAGTTGACGATAGCCACGTCAACCAAGCCCAGAAAATT
>NBNE01000574.1:0-20284 GCA_002215365.1 Phytophthora megakarya
TTATTGCTATTTCAAACATCTAGCCAATTATACAGTAATTGTGTACGGGTGGCATGATAGAGTACATGAAGATGGAACAGGGGGCTTGGCTTGGGATGTACTTATCCAATAAATCATCCGCTGAGAGTGCATTAAGCGCGATCATGCGACTATGCCAACGTTTTGCAACTCGATAATGTTTTATATTTTTGTTGGTATTATAATATTTGTTGTTCTAATTATTATTCTTGTTACTTCAGCCAGTTCAGAAACCCCAGTACACTAAAAATACGAAGAAGCTCTACAAGGGTTCATGTTTAATTTGCAATAGATTTTTTGGAAAGAGCATGGTAGCTACCCTGCATCGGCTATCTACAACGTTGACGAAACCGCAGTTTATTATGACACGCCCCCTCACAAGATTTGGGCCATCACGGACCGTCGGGGCTCTGCGAAAGTGAAGGACATCCAGAAAAACTCTGGTAGACTCAACGCAGTTCTTACCATCATGTTGTTCTAATTATTATTCTTGTTACTTCAGCCAGTTCAGAAACCCCAGTACACTAAAAATACGAAGAAGCTCTACAAGGGTTCATGTTTAATTTGCAATAGATTTTTTGGAAAGAGCATGGTAGCTACCCTGCATCGGCTATCTACAACGTTGACGAAACCGCAGTTTATTATGACACGCCCCCTCACAAGATTTGGGCCATCACGGACCGTCGGGGCTCTGCGAAAGTGTTTTCACTGACAACGTGTCATGTCGGTCTGCCCACAACACATATCGTTTCAAAAATGCGTTTACCTCTCCCGCACTTTTGGACTTGAGCGGATAAGCGGTTATGTAGCGAGTGAAGGGATCGATTATCACCAATACTGCTGAGTAACTGACCCCGTTCTCCGTTTTACAGACCCCAACAGGCCCACGAATACTGCTTGATGATTCCGCTTGATATCTCGGTCGAACATTCGAGCTAGAGGCTTAGCCTTCTGGCTACCGAGGTGACAAGCTTCACAGTCACGAAAATCTCTGGATTGCAACTCCAGACCTTCAAACAGTGACTGGTCAGTCATGATCATCAAATGCTGGGGACAAGTATGTACATGCACTAGTCGAAATGACAATGGTAAATAAATGGTCCACGATGGACGTGCGTGTTTCCCACGATCAAACGATCCCCTTCAAATTTGACTTAAACCAGTACTTGCTTTGGTAAGACAGCAAAGCCTTACTGCACACAGGAACTATTTATCGAAGGTGCATCAGTGCTCGCAGTTCCGGATTAGGCGGGGAAGTGCTCTGCTCTACTGGTGCGACAAGCTCAAAGTGCACGTACGAAACATTTTTTGGTCAAACGACACTTGACAAGCTTCAAAGACCACCTTCGATTCTCCGGCGCGAACATGAATCTGTATTGAGCGCCTCCGCGACGAAAACAGTGCGACGCGAACCATATTTTGTCCCTAAGTAGATTCCGGCTAACCCCGGCGGCTTCAACAACAATATTGAGAATCTGTGTAAAACAGCTATCCGACATTGGCGCTCCCCATTTACACCAACGTTCTCGAACGACGTCCCGGATGCAGACGTGCGTTTTCGTTTCTTCGCTCACGAGGAATTTAGGTCAGAGACTGAAAAGCATAGTCATCGTCATGCCAAGAATGGTGTAACTTTGAACTCGCGTATGCAAATCATTGTGCCACGTACGTCAATGCCTCTGCAGCCTGCTCTTCATTGGGGAGATGATGAAGCGAATATGCCCTACTCGCAAGAGGATCGTGATCGGTCTTGCGATCGCTGATGGTAAAGCAGCCGAATCGAATCTCGTTGCCAATCTTGCGTGACTTTCGTCGTAGTCCAAGCTGGATGTCAGCCTTCTTCATTAGCAGAATCTCGTTAATCCTATACATTCTGTAGAAGCTGAGGGAGCACACAGCTGAGAACCATACCCGCATCGTTTAGTTGAACATCTCGTCGGACTGCAGAAATGAGATTATCCTGGACAACATCACAAGTGACATGGGCGACGCTCGTCTCGGTGCCCTTTCACGTTTCTTGGAGTTACTTAAGCCCGCAAGGATCTGCATTATGGCGGCCGAACAAGATGAATTACCCCGTGGTAATAATGTTCCGTCAGGCACGTTTCGACGACCCACCGGTCGTGTGGGTGTCCACCACAAGCATCTCGGGTTTAGTAAAGTGCCGTTCAACGGAGCACGAAGCTTCTCGGCGGGTCATTGACTTGTGTTTGTTTGGGCGAGGTGATTGATGTATGCGACCACGGAACTAACGTCCATGACCCATTGTCCGCATGTGCCTTAAGCTCTGCATTCATTGCATTCATCCATTCCGAAGACTCATTGCATATTGGTGCACCACCTAAATCATAGTGGTGAATACAACTAACCTCAATGACCGCTCGGCTTGGTCATCGTCCTATTTGCAACGGGTTGGGCCCACGTAATATAGGAATATATGATATTATCGCTGGATAGCACAAACTTGTTTGGCCATTTTCAAGCTTTTATAACTTCTTTGTAAGCCATGTTCTTCGTATCTCCTCTGAGGGCGGCTTTCATCACCAACCAACGTTGTTCTTCATTTTTGAGCAACCGTTATTCGCCTCCGTCTTCTTCTTAGACTGTTATTTGATCAATTGCTTCGCGCTTGATACATATTGGTCTTTGGATAATAGTCTGGCAATTCCGAGGTTGATTCTTTCCTGGGGGCCTCGGTCGTAGTCTCGCGTTCGAGTGCTGCATTTTTCTTTTCAAGTGGTAGTTCTACACGTGAACTCTTTTTCGACCGATATTCTGCCTCGGGGTCGTGACTGCGACCGTTGCTCGTTCATGAACGGATGTCGAGGAATCCGAGTTATGGTCGTCAGATGAAGACCCGTAGATCATTTCTCGAATCATATTTGGGTTTTCGAGTTCTAACTTCCGATGACGACTCAGCACTATTTTCGAAACTTTAGATTTCAAGGCTTCACCTGTAAGTGATTCGGCGGGAGCGTTGTATTCTCGTACAACGTGAAGATACGTGATTGACTTGAACAAGTCGGTGGAGGTACAGCAGTGTAATGAGTGAATCCTTCCGACATGCGATTACGGGATTGCGAGCCTTGAATCATCGACTATGACTCGGATTTCGGCACTATATTCGAGGGCTGCTAGAATCCCGTTGTTCTTCCTGATGTTCTCAGCCAAATTCACGGTAGTAGTTCCAAGGTAAACAGGTGTAGCTATCACTATTTGCCACCAGGAAGTTTCCAAAGTATCCACGAGCAGCTTCCATAGCCGCCGTTCTTCTCGGTCTTAGCTGAACCATCTAAGGACATTACATATCTACTAAAGTCAACTAATGAAAAAGGGGATCAATTCGAGTGTTCGAGGAACCGTGATACTGCCATAGCTAACGACTCGTCCAAACAACGACTTCGGCTTGTGTACTCATGCTAACTTATAAAACTTCGTGTACACAAACGAAGTTTCTTTCCAGTAAGTCGAATATAGCAAACATTCATCACCAACAACCAAGCTTCTTTTTAAGCTGAGTGATAGTTCATTTCACCATCAATGAGTACCCTTCCACCAAATTTGGACAATCTCCAGCTTGTCATCGTGCATTTAATCAGCGTTACTCTCAATGTCCATTCATTTACATATAGCAAAACGTGGACTTTTTATCGTTGTCGAAGTCTCGAAGTAGCCACTTTTCGTTGTAGTATCCAGAAGCTTTTCTTCCCCTCCGTCAAGTCGCCGCACTCAGCAAGTTCTTCTACCTTCAGCTGGTGCCCCAACGACGACAAAGTTTTAGATGAAGCAGCTATAGTAGTTCAACGCTCCAAGGAACTGATGTGTCCCTTTCTTCTACTTGGGTTACGATAACTCCGTAATTGTAGTCATCTTTTTAATATTCACTCTAATTCTAGTCAGCTACCTCTGATCCTGCATTCTTCAAAACGCATTATTAGTTTGTTTAATATATCCAAACAATCTCCAAACGTTGTACCACCGAAGCAAATGCCATCCCCAAACGACCGTCGCTAAAAACTGGAACTACCGCTAACTGATCCGGTTCGTTAGTTGCAAATATATCCGATGTTGCATTATTTACTAGGTTAAGAAAATGATTACTCTCCTGCAACCAGTCGCGATCACCTCTTAATTTAGTCTGAGTTGTATTTGAGTTCCTTTTGAGCCATAGGTTCCCTGTCACAACAATTTAGCTTCATCCTTCGCCGTCTACATCTTTTCAGCAAACGTCTTCCAGCCACATTGAGGCTGAACAAACCCCCACAGCGCATTATCAGTCATTCTCTTATAGATCATAAGAGTATTCTTCAATCCAAACGGCACCCTTAACCATTGAAAATGACCTAACGCACAAACGAATGCCAAACTCTGCCTAGCTCTCATAGTCATCAGGTGTTTTTCGTGTTTTGAGGATTCTCTCATGTGCAAGTTCGCCACTAACAAGCTTCATTGTTGCTGAAACAAAAGTGAATATAAAGCCAGCGGTGAGAATTGTTCGATACTTTACTTCTATATAACTTTTAACTCACATTTTTCGTCCCAACGAATAGGTATTGACACCGACAACGCATTCACTGTTGCATAGGAAAGTAATTAGAGAACAGTGTACCTCGATTCAATCATTTTGTTTATTTCGCATAACCCTCGATTATTCCCTAACTTTCGATCTGTTTTACCCTGATATTATAATATATTTAATAATAATAAATTCTGAAGAATATACTACGAGTATACAGTACCATACTAGCACTAATGCGTTGAGGTCGTGGAAACAAGTTGCAGTATTAACTTGTGTCCGTAAAATTAATACAAGTGTGTGGGAGTCTACAAAGACTATTTCACGACACAATAAGCATGGGGTTGCGATTCGAAACTTCCGAATTCGTTAGTTGAGGACAAAACTGTTGATTTGTGTGCTCCTCACGTTGAGCGGCTTTTTGTGCACATGCGTGGTTTTCCGTATGTCATGGTGTGTACCGGTATGTATCGCCTGGAAGAGATGCTCTCATCGGTTCGAGTGGACAACAAGCACTCCATTCCCAATGGGAATTTCCCATTCCAATCATCTACAAGTCCTGCTTGCTAGTGGTTCGTTCGGTGCTGTTCTGAGAGAAACGAAGGGTGAAATCTGACAACTGTAGAAGGTCTGGATAGGACTGTAAAATGCAGTCGGATCAAGAGATGCAGCATCAAAGGATATAGGACAAGACGACCATCTCCCAGAGTTGCGGCGAAATGTTTCTTCTTCGGTGGTTGTGTCGGAGGAAATGTCGTACATGTCGCGGGTATCGATAGGCAGGGGCTGATAGTAATTAAAGTATTAGGTAATACATCAAGTTTACTACATTTATCTGTACTTCAGCAGTACACGTAGCTGTACGATTTACGTGTTCTATATAATACAGCGAGATAATCTCGCCGAGATTCTATGTTTTCACCAGAGTAGTGATCACGAAATCATTAAATATACCGCTTTTGATTGGTCTCTTGAAGATGTGAGTTTTACGCAATCATCCAAAGTGGAAAGTATTAACAAAGTATTAGTATTATAATACTATTAGTCTTATCTAGATCAAAGAAGTACTAGGTAATATTTAAAAGATTAATTGCAGGAGTGGTATGATATTAGGTGTATTAGTATCAGGGATTTCGAGGTTACTACCACTCCCTGTCGATAGGTTGTGATAAAAGCAGAAAGTTATGTCTGTTTTCCATGTATTTGTGGTGGTAAGCGTATTCAAAGTGTGTAAATCCAACCTAGTGTCGCGCACATGTACTGTAATAATCACACAGAGGACTACTTTGATCCTGGGTAAAATCCAAACAATCGTGTTCAGTTTTAGTATCCAAACGTTCGAGTTCAGTTTGAGCGCTACACAACGTTGCCCATCAACCTTTTGCTCGAAGATCGGATTATGGCACCATACTTTTACGGGCCAACAAAGACGCAACACTCGATTGTACTTATCGTTGCGTCGACGTTCGATCGAAGCTCTACATTCTGTTTGTATGAAGGGTTATTAATGGATCATAGGATTGTCGCCCAGTTGACAGGTACTGCCGTGCTGTCCTCGCCACATTTCCTATGCAATAACATGCCATCATCTACATGTAATTCACTGTATCACAGCGTTTGTCTCTGTGGTTTGCACGGTATTCTTTCACCTTGATGTGGTTGGCGTACATATACAAGTATCGCTCGAGCATAAGATTTAACCCACGATCTAAGTGGAGATGCCACCGCGAATCAAAACCACTCAAATGTTCCGACGGGAAGTTACCAATGGCACTCGTAATCAACCATCCCCACGTTCATCCTTGGAAATTATTCGAGTGTGGATGCTTCAGTCTGATGCCAGTGCGACATCGGCACAACGTGCCAACAGACCGTCGGACTCTGACGCGAGCCCCGATGGCCTCAATCAACTGGTCACTGCTTCTCATTCCTCAATCTACCAGAAAGTTCTTACATCTTACTTCTACAGAGTATCTTTCACATTAGCAATGCACCTACACTACGTCATGGTGATGATTGTGGTGATTTTAGCCGCAGCCAGCGGAGTCTTAGAAACGAAAGTCATGGACACCAACCTCCGAAATGTTGACGCCTCGACCCAGATCAACTCGATTAACACCGTCCCGACTGAGATCTCAAGCGGGCGAAAGCTCCGTGGAGCTGATATCAATGCCGACGAAACCAACGTGCACTATTATCCGTCCAAGGGTAAGAAAAAAACGTTCATCGAAGATCGCATCAAAAAAGCTCTATCAAACCCCAAGAAGACAAGAAAACTGTACGAGCAATGGTACCAGAGTGGGTTTACTCCGAAGCAAGTCGCAAGAGGTTTGACCCAAGACGACAACAGAGGACTCGACGAAACATATAAACGTGTCGCCAAAGGTTATGCGGTGTTTATCCAGGAAAAGCGTTCTCAGAAGCCGACGATGTGGAGGCTCTAGATTACAAGTAATTTATTATGAGTGAGATTATGTGAGCAGTTCTCGGATACCGACGGTAGGTAACTCTTGAGACTGCATTTTAAAGTTAACAAGATTTCAACTTCATTGTATTCGTAAGGTTCGTGATATGTTGTTAAAGTGATGTGATAAAATACATGTTGTAATGTTTGACTACACTATTACTATAATAGTTGTAGCACTGTAGTACATGTACAGCTCGAAGTGATGAGTTGCGTCGAGTAAACGTACACAGAACATTTACTGCTCTGTGTATGTGCGCTCGCATCCGAATTCGCCGATCAAACTTCTGCGACGATCACCACCCCAGTATTTCTCCTGGTAACAACTTCACCAACTTAGTGACCCGTAGTGAATCCCTGAACTTCTGTAACATTTCCATTACAGTCAACGTTGGCTTTCCAAGCTCCTTCACGCCACGTTCCACACATAGTTCCCACCACTAAGACTTCCATCTTGCTCCTTTAATATTCCAGTCATATACATACCGTAATCATTGTCTTCGTTCGCACATTCCCACTTAACAACAAATGTGTAGATACGTTCTACGTCGATTACTGGTTTGGCTGACTGTGGTCACCCGGTTGGGATTAACCCAGTCGCGGTTGGCGGGTAACTTAGTTTAAACGCCTACCGAAGACAAGTTTCTGGAGTTCCGGACTGATAGTCTTCTTATCCACGTTCGTCCAGAGGAGCTTTGTAAGCTCATCATAGGTTTCATATTTGCCGAAGTAAAGCAACTTGCTATCACAGTCGACCGCTTCTGACCGAATAGTGGGCGGAATGGTTCTGGCATTCAGATGCCGCACATGGGTCATAATGTGGATGCTGAAATCCACTTCCTCCTGCATTGTCAGTAGGCCTCAACACCCATTTTTATTGATATAGCGGGGCCCATTCGTGTTGAACCTGGCTTGAAGCGGTCCATTCTGTTGAGGTAATATATCACTTCTAGCGAATACCCCGTAAGCTTTCATCTCGTACACGAACCCTCTTAGCCATGGTGGTCCCACTCTCATCGAGTTTTCCATTAAATGGGACGACCTTTCCCAATGGCTAGTGGTAGCTATTTCAAATCTCGTAATAGGGTCCAATGGCTCCATTTCATTCGAATCTCGGATTTGTTGGCCCAACTCGCTCGTCGGATCGTTTTCATCCCTTCCAAACCCATTCGGATCATCATATTCGTCATCGGATGAGCTATCGTCTCGCACATGTCGTCTCATAGGTTGCCATCCTTTACCTCGACGAGTATTCTCTATAGAACCTTTTTGGCCTACCGCTATCGTGAGTCGCGCATGACGACTGCCCAAATGAAGAGTCACCATATGCGAATCCTGAAAGTGTAGTGATCGCTCTGGAGTTCCAAACGTGTCCGTTACCTTCTGAGGAGTTTGAGGTACCGGGACGTGAGCTGTATTCACTCTTTCGTCAATAGCTCTCGCAATTGGTTATCGTCCAACACCAACTCATTGACTGCAGAATGCTGCTTTTAGTTTATTTTTAATATATTCAGTTCAGTTCCCGCTTCACTTGGTGACCAATTAACGAGTGTTAGTTTGGATGGATACGTGTGTGTCGCTGTTAGCAACGACACCGTGTTTTCCGTACTAGTCGAATTGGCCGGGTAACTGAGGTTTTCTCCTAGCTCGACCCAGCCAACTTGCCGAGCTGGGTATCGTGCGAACAGCTGTATCTGCTTGCTTGTTTCTTGTATCGCTATCAGATATTGTCCAATCGCCTTGTTGGCTGCTAGAGTATCTCCGTTAATTGGTGGCCGATGCCCATCCGTTTTCGTTGTAAGTTGAGCCAGATTTGTCGAGGCCTTCGCGTATTTGTTGAAATCCTCCACTTCATTTTCGACTGGCTCGGGGGTGTTTGTTTCATCAAATGTGTCCGCAATGTTGCACACCAATCCCTCGCCGTCACCCTTCGCCATGAACATCTCAGCTTCCTCAAAGAGGTCAGGCGCATGACGGACGCCTTATCCTCCAAGTCGTTATCTTTACGTCTTCATCATTGGCATCGAGATCAAACATCGAGGCTTCGAACCTGACCGAAAATTCAGTCGTCACCAAATCGTTCGTTCCAGGCGAGCCGTAGTCATTTCGACCTCCGTTTTTCGACGGCGTTGCTGGTACCACCATACCTGATCCTTTCGCTATATTTCTGTTTCTTGTTTTCTTTTCTTATTCTCTTTCGGCTCGCAGTCAACCATAGACACAATCCACAATTAGCCAGAAGGTCAAACGGTTCGCGGGTCGCGACATGTTGAGTATCAGGATTGTCATATAACTCCGTCTCCTCACTTCCAACAATCGTCAACTCCGTAGGTTAACTAGAAGAGCTTAGAAATATAACTCGACAGCCCCTAGTTCGACCTCCAGGATAACATGGACTCTGACCTTATCGCGGCTTGTGAAAATAGGTCAACCTATAGTTGGCATCCTTGGTCACAAGAAAACGCTTTCACACTCGCTTGTTCTCTGCCAGTCCCTCACAATGAAAGGGTACGCTGACGTTCCAGACAGTAGCAGAGTTGTCGGTCTTTTGTTCCGACGGTAAGAATCACTGGAATGACACGTCCAGTCTTCGATGATCAGTTAGCTAATTTGTGAGCCGTCGGCTAATATTCGACCAACAAACCACACCCTACGTATTTTTGATTGACTAGGGGTCAACAGGAGTATCCATTAAGTTCACCGACAGACATGTGCGCTACACAAAGCGGTCTGGCACTTTGGGCTTACTCAAAGTCGGATAACACCTTCATGCCGTAAATGCGGTTTGTTCTTCACTCTGTTAGGTGTTAATTCACATCCTAATACCTACTATGAAAGTATACAACTACTAACTGTAAATGGACCTAGCTACGAGATGCTATAACGGAAAGGGACTACTAAGCCAACGGCCAGACGATTACTAGGGTACGTACGAATCTCGGCAGGGGTTCCATACGCCACCTATTGACGTCAGTAGATAATGACCCATCGCGTATTGAAGTCGAGTAAGGTCCTAGTAATCTTACACACACATGGACCACAGTTACATAACGGTAGTAGCCAAGGTTTCACCGTACCGCCACTCATATCGAGAAAAGTCGAATCTCGACACTACCGTTGCAGCACTTAGGCCCTCATATGTCAATACAGGTTCCAAGGTTGAACCTTCAACTGGAGCCGGATCTGCCGCTAGAATATCTGATATTCCCTGATCACAATCACTCATCGCCTCCATGACCGGCACCACATGTGTTATAGAGTCGTCGTCTGCGATAGACGGCAGATCCGACTCAAAACTTGGGACAGACGCTTGTTCTAACGATCGCAAATCCAGACAGCTTGTCCGGCCACTGGTTGTTCGACGGCAGACTGTCAGGAAAATGTTGATATTCACTCAATCCACCCTTCAGACACGTGGTCGCTGCCGGTCTTGGGCATCTAGAATTGCGTGCGTCGTTGGGTACTCAGGGAGCTCCACCAAAGGTACGGGTTGATCTTCCGGATCCGTCGGTCGTGGATCCACAGTTTCGTCCAAAATCAAATTTTACCACTTCATATAGCGTCGCGATTCCACGGAAATGAAGCCTGACCATCACGTGACGTGATCCCTGGATAGCCAGATCCCTACGCGAAGGTCCTGATGGAGTATTTGCACCTTATTTCCAACATTCGTGATCCACATGTATCGGATCTTCCTAGGACCGTTGGCTGCCATGATCTCCAGAATTTCTCGTGATCCGAAGTCTTAAGACGTAATGGAAGATCCACTGATACTCCGGATTGGAATAGCAGATGTTGCCCGAGAGACACGATCCTGGCACGTATTGCTGTAATACTATCTCCTTCCACTAAGCTGGATCCGGGCATCGTCGGGTAAGCTGGTTGACCCCTTAGCGAGATCATAACGGATCCCGGCCGGAACTATAAAGTCCATATCAAGGTTAGTTTCTTGAGATCTCCCACATAGATATCGGAGAAGTAATCCTTGATCCGCGTTGCTCGATCCATTCAAAACACATTGACATCGATCCCCACACAATCCTTCGTCTGAATCGAGTCGATTTGCGATCAACCTTACGCCAAAATGCGGAGTATACAATGGGCACTTCAACGCCTGTATCTAGTAGTAAGATCGCCTTCACATTGTTGGTTTTGCCAACGATCTTGGCTTGACGTAATCACTAGCACGATGGTTCCAATAACCACGGGATTCTTCCTGGAGAAGATATAATATCGACGCGGAACCACGTCATCAATACTCTGCGATCCAACTAGATTTGGAGAATTTAGATGTAGTATCTTGTTGTACAGGCCTAAACCACAGATCCTGCTGTTTCCAGTAACCTCTGGATTCTCGTGGGCGAAAGTCCACAGTAATAGTCACATCAGATCTCGCGTATACACCAGCTCGGCGAAGATTGAATATCTCGAAGGTATGATTATGTGGTGAAGTGGATTCCGGGAAAATACAGAGGGAAATGATCAGGTCAAGTGGAGTGACAGGTATGGCTGGATCCGCGGTGACTACCGTGGACATATACTGGTTATACAAGGTGATCTCGTATTAGGAATATTGTATTTAATGTAGTTCGGATAACTAGATAATACATTGGCCAGATCCAACTACCTAATACATGTTCAATACATGCAAACCCAGACTCCACGGCATTCAGTGCTTGAAGATCCATCGATCTCTTAATCTTCCCAAGTTCCGGTCATAGGAGTCCACAAGCAACTCAAAGGTATCGCAAGATTAACGACTGTCAACACAACAAGGAACTTACACGGCCGGATCCAAGATCGGCCACCGGTGATCCGCGTTCGACTACTCACGTGGGCCCCGGATCAACTTACCTGGCAGCAGAGCGAAGACGTTCCGGGCCGTTAATCACATCGCTGCGTCTCGCCAAATCATTGGAGATCTTCAATATTTGGACTTCCCCTGCAGTTACTGGAGAAGCTAGATCCAACTCTAGCGACGGGTACACAAGGTGAGGAAGCTCGGCTGACCACGGATCAACAGGAGTACCCCCCTATAGTCGGTGTCCTGGGCGCAGTGGTAAGCCGGATCCGGCATTGTCAAGACTTTTGCTGATCCCGCTCCACCACAATGGTTCGCGTGCCGGGATCTTTTGGTGACATGGGATTTCAACGTGAGTTTCAAGAAGAAGTTCCAGTGAAGACTGAACAAGGGAACGAGATGTTGTCGGGTGCCAGATCGACGACGACATTGCCGAACGCTAGATCGGTGGATCGCCGGAGTACCAGGAAGACTTTGTCGACGGGAGTGGTACCAATCTAGATCCCGATCCAAATCTGAAAAAAAACGCATCCTCCACTGGTCTCCGACATGGAGATCCCGGTGGATGCTGACTCGCGGCATGATCCAACAACAAAACAATCGCAGGTGAAGGTTGAACATTATTCATTCATTGATCCGGATAAACCAACCCAAGAACACGCAAGTCTCTGAATCTGAGATCGGGAAGCCAAGCTCCAAGACTGTACGGAAGAAGGTCATAGCGCCAGACGACGTGGAAGATGAAGACCACATCAGATCTGGCTGGTATGAAGAAGGTCTGAAGCCCATATATCACCGTAAGGAGTTACATGACTTCGTGGACCAGGATCCGGTTATTTGTTTCCTCAAACGCCGGATTGCGGACCCAAACGACCCTGTGACTGCTCGAGCCACACTGGCCAACAGAGTTGATGCAGGGATGGAGCTGATCTGCCTGTTCAAAGAGACTGGTATGGTCCCTGGATCATTCGACGCAGAAGCACTGTTTGACCTGGAATTTGACGTGATCGAAGTTACCAGCCGCAATCTGTTCCAGAAATCGAAGATCCTAGTCGGCGAGGTGCCCCAGAGCTGAGACCTATCATCATTGACGACGACTGACGCTGTCGACAAATTGAGACATTCATCACATTATGCGTCAGCCACGGAAGACGGATCTTGTATCTCTTCGGAGCCACCGCGACGGACGTCCCTTGGACTCTCCGGAGCATCGATACAACATCCGCCGCTACTTTCGCTCTAAAAGCAGTCACCGGGATAATGGACGGCACCAACGAATCAAGCAAGTGAGAGTTCAGATCGATCATGCGGTACCTTGCAAAAGTTCTTCATTGTTGCAATGGATCGATACATGGCCGAAAAATGCGAGGCGAACAAAGATCCAGCTATTACGCGTCCACAGCATCAGGGACCACAAGATGTCGAGATGCAGTCCATCCGATCTTCCGAGCATGGATCTCGCTAGGAGTATGGCCCGGACGATGTAGACTTTCCCACCTCGATAGAAGCCAAAGTGGTCACCACTTCTGCTGGATCCACCGGTTCCACTGTGTCCAGATCTCCGCGATCTCGGATCTCAAGGGGTTTTCCAGCAAGGATCAGGACGAAGATCGAGTGCGAGCGTAGATCAGCAAAGTAAAGTCTGCGTTCATCCGAGATCCATCATCGGACGATGGAACGTGCTTGTCTTTCGACGATCTTATCGCTAGATACGCGAAGACCTGATATAGCCAGCTGAGTATACCCACTCGCAACAAATCTACACCGCAGCTTCCACATCCAGTACCGCGGACTTGGAGTATCGGTAGCAAGGCAATACTACCATACGTGACGTACATCCGACGAATCACCATGGAACTATATTATCGGCTCAATGTGGCGGGACTCCGTACATGGCTGAAGATCAAGGACGGCAGCGTGAACGAACGATGTGAACATGTGGATCATTCCATCAAGATGCTTGAGGATCAAGGTCTAGCATAACGGTTAACCTTGCTGCGGTTGACTGACGCGGATGATCTTGAAGAAGTCTTTCGCGCTCGGGATCGCGCAAAAAATCGCCAAAGGAAGACCGCGTTCGGATCCAGCAATTACAGACAGAAGCCAACCAACCCTGCCCCTTCAGCTCCAGCTAAGACATTACGCGCGATCCAGATCCAAGCTAACGACTCTGGATCCGACTGTGTGTCTGACAGATCGGGCGGATCTGACTTTGACATCAACAGTCATCTCAAGATCTTCGTTGCAGCGAACGAAGACGTCACCCCGAAGGTGGAATAAGAGTTGATGACCTTGGATCGACGACGTCCGAACCGTGATCATGGCCACCATAATCACAACTCGAATATCCACGGTAATGGGTTTAACCGCGATCGATGCTCGCACTTTGGATCTAGGAAGGACTCGGATCTTGGTCGCTGGAGGCGCATTACATGCACGAAGTGCGGCAAGAGAGGACATCCGTCGGATCACTGCCTCTTCGTGTGTCATGGATGTGGAAAACTGCATGACATGGGAAAATGTCCGAAGGAAGCGTTTTGTAACCAATTTCACCAATGGTTTAACCACACTAAGCACGTGGGTATGTTACCCGAAGCTGCAAAGAAGATGTTAAACGAGGACGCTCGACGGGGTGGAATTTAAAACGAGCGGATGGTTCTCGATATTGCATCTATGCATTTGAGAACAAGACATCGCTAGATCAGGTTAGTAAACAACCCGATCTATACGGTAATACATGTGATCTGCATGGGAAACATACCTTCGCAATTTCAAGTCTTCGCTAAGTCGACGAATATGCCAGATCTGAAGTCACCATGAGTGTGGAACTTCAACCAGGAGAGTCACGAGGTTATTAGAGACAGCAAGATCCAGAGCTATGGTTTAAACACACCGATCTTGAGGACATGTTGGAGATCAAGAGACCTGGTAAGGTCGCGGAGTACCAACGACTACCAATCATGGAGCTACTACCGGGAGAGTCTCATGGTTACTGGAAATATCATTCTCCAGGTAAATGGTTTCGTCAAGCGAAGATCACAGGCAACATTCACAATGCGAAAGCGATCGTACTCTTAGATGCCGGAGCCGAGGTGTCCATCGTGGACACCACCTTTGCACGTAAGGTTGAGTGCTGTATCAACTCGAGTCAGATCCAGGACTGTGTGGGAACCGGTGATAATGCGTACCGGACGGAAGGAAGAACCCGAATCAAGATAACTCTCGCTGGATCACTGGTATATTTCTTCGATATCTGGGTGGGTGATCTGACTGGCCAACCAGCTATACTCGGTATGGACCTCATGGTTTCAGCCGCGATCCGCTTTGATCTAGCACATGGATCAATCAGTTGGCCGGACGAAGTCCGGATCCTGTTAGCGGGAGGCGGCAGCTTTATAGCGACAAAGCAAAGATCGTAAACGTCGGCCAACACCTTAGGATCCACGCAGTAGAGTTAGTGGAACTGCCATTGCGCCTGAGGTCGTCGACTCACAACACGCTGTGGGGATCGATGGGTGCCGACAATATCCGACGAATCAGGGATAACGATGTACATATCGATCACCAACATTGGGGAAACGCGAGAAGAGGAAGGCTGACGGAATTGGGGTTGCCAGTCAGGGCCAACTACATGCACATTCGAGGAGTCAAGACCAAGGAACATCACTGTCGAAATGCGGCGGATCTGAACCGCCATCACTGATGAGTGTACAATCTGGGACGGGACATGTGACTGGTGATCCGCGGAACGACAAGTGCGCCGCATCTATGTTGCAAAAACGGACATGAATCCATCACCTGTTGTTGAACGTTCAACCAGCCGTGTCGTATCTGGACCTCACCTGGGACTCAGATCAAGGTTTTAATGAATGCGTGTACTACCATGAAAGAAGTGACCGGTAGGCGGAAGATGTCGACGGTCAGATGGCGGTACTGCCAGAAGTTCATGTGACGACGAAGCTGTGATCGAGGACATTCAGCTATGGGGATCTGAAAATCAGACCCCAGAAGAGATTGATCAACTTCGCAAGGGATCTGGAAGTTCCGGTACCTCTTGATCGGCAATGGAATTGCCCTTCCACCGGCGGTCAGAGAAGACGTATGTGATATCGATGTCGGAAGATCGAGGCCAATCGCCCTTAAATGTCGTAAACTGTAGATCCAGTTCAGGGAGAAGCTGGTAGACGTGATCAAGAGTCTATTGTCTGGCAGGATGATCAACTACTCTAGATCACCGTGTGCTTCCCCGGTCGTGGTGACCATCAAGAAGGATGGAGTGGATATGAGGTTATGCATCGATTATAGGTTGGTTAACATTCTAACCCAGCTGATGATCTACGCAATGCTTTTGATCAACGACCTACTTCAAGATCTGGAGGCAACCCTCTGGTACTGTTCTTTGGATATGGCAAGTGGATTTTGGGTGGTGAAACGGACGGATCGTGCTCATTTTGATCTCGGCTTTTGTCACTCCTTTTGGATTATTTGAGTGGAACCGAATGCATTTCAGTTTGAAGAATGCACCTCAGATCTGACAACGTATGATCGACAACGCGTTATATGTGTTCACCCGGATCCCGACGTCTGAAGATCACGGAAGTACTTACGATGGGTTTGAGGACGGCGAATCGTTGGATCCTGGCAAGCCATCGGTGCTTGGTTGCAGATCATATATCGATGACATCCTGATCCCCGCCAATAACTGGGATTAACTATGTGATCGAGTCGAAGAATTACTCGAAGTGTGTGATAAGTGGAATTTGTCGATAAATGTGATTAAGAGTTTCTGGGGAATACCTAAGGTGGAATATCTCGGGCATAAGTCTCTTACAATGGACTGGAGGTGAATCCGAAGGATCCGCCGCAACTGACTGACCTAGCATTTCCAGGATCACTCAGAGCTACGCAGTCATTTTTGGGAAGTCTGAACTATTACAGTCGACTTATCGAAGACTACGCGATCTACGCGTCAGTTCAGTATGAATTGCGAGAAATCCACTTTGTTTTGTGATGATGAAAGAGACCACTCAAGCACAGATCCAACAATGCTGGAGGCGGAAAAGGTGAATCCAGGATCACAGGAGGGTCAAGTGATCGACTATCGAAAGACTTTGGATCTGGAGGCGCCAGATTTTACTTAGTTTTAGCCACGGTGGATCCATGCCCACCTGTCCTTCAGTGAGCTTAAAGCCAAGACCACTACTACTCCGATCTTACGGCACTTTGATCCAGATTGCAGAGCCACGGTCGTGGTGTACGCTAGCGATTGGGCGATTTCGGGATCATTGATGCAAGCATATGACCAGATTTACTACCCAGTGATGTTTGCAAGCCGTACTCTGTTGTCGAATGAGTTGAATTACAGGATTGCAGAGTAGGAGGTATAAGTCCTTCTAAGGATCCTGGATCTTAACTACAATGCACAGGTCGGAAGGCCGATCCACGTGTTGACCGGACACTCTACTTTGGCGGGGCTCTTCAGATCCGCAGCCCTACAAGGTAGTCTAGGACAATGGGTAGCTCGCTTGAGATCTCCAAGTGGGTTAAAGGAGAGGATGAAATCTTAGTAGCATTGGTAACCTGCATTACCCCTAGGTCTGAAGTGGATACGGCACTGATCTCGATTGCCCCTAAAAAGGAGCAAAGACGCAAAATCCAGGCTCCGATCCCCCCATTCGACGCTATGAGGATCTATATGTCGTTAGTTTTGACGGATACGCTCGTGTCAAGAAAGGCGGAGGCGCCTATAGCGCGATCTTATGGCAGTTGTCCGAATGGATGGTGCTGAAGGCTAGATCCGGGTACGCCGAGGGCTTGGAGGTAAACGAGGCGGAATATCATAGGCTGTTGATATGTTTCAATCTGTTGGAATATCTAGATCCACGACGTCTGGTGATGTGTGGAGACTCGAACCTGATGATCCGACAAGTGGGAGGTAAAGCACCGGGTTTGACCCTATTGTGTCAGAGGATTAGGGATTGACTACGTACTTGGCCGCATCACGAACTATTGCATGTTAAGCGAGATCGGAATAGGAATGCCGACAGCTTAGCAAGTGCCGCACTACAACGACGATGCGGGATCGAGGTTGAGGCGGAAGAGAATCTCCAGGATGGCCTGGATGCAGGGTGAGTCACCTGGTAACATTCAGGCGACATACTCATTCCCGATCATTGCCATGGATCACATACCTTCGTTGCCTAGATCCTTCAAAATCAACACCAAACTGTTGATCTTCGTGGGTCTATTCTTGGGATATATGATTGCCAAAGCCAGCGCCTCTAGATCCGCTCAAACAATTGCGGAGACCTACGAAGAATGCGTCTTCCGCAGATTGGTGCGAGCGAGGCGATCCGGCATGATCAGGAACCAGGCTTTATGTCTGACTTCTTTAAACCTTTCAACAAGATCTTGGGTCAACGCCAATGCCTAATTAGGGCTTATCGGCTCCAGGCTAATGAATCCGCAGCGCGTATGGTCTAGACAACCACTTGAGCTCTCAAAATGTATGTGCAGGATCTCGAATCAACTAAATTGGGATGAATACACCGAACGGCTCACTTTCGCGATCAACACTGCAAGAGATCGGATCCGAGGTGAAACCCATTTCTACATGATACATGGTTGGGATCCTAGATCCACTTTAGAATCAGAAGACGATTGGGTGGACTTCGATGAGGCTCTCCTACCTGAAGACAGCTGGATCCAGGATCGGGATCCAGATGAATACGAAGTGGAACGAATTTCCGATATGAGGACTGGCAAGAGGGCTAGATTTGGACAGATCTACCGAGCATTTCTGGTACATTGGATATGAAGATCTAACTTGGGTAGATGAGAGAGATCTCAACTGCGGCTCTCTTCTCTACGAGTTCCTGCGAGATCGCACTAATCGCAACCGTTTGGGTGTGATGCAAATCTCACGAAGTACTGTGAGATCTGGACCAACACTGGCGAGCTGGTCATCGATGGGGTTGGAGGTTGATGGATATGCAAGGAGGTTGCAGATCGGAGGACAGGGTCTACGTGATTTTGTATATGATGATTAAGGATCTATGTGGGAAGAAATTGATTCAGGGGCTGACATGAGGTGAGCAGAAACGGAACTTGACAGTGAATATAGGACTATATTACAGAGAAAAACACAGATCAAAAAATGAACGACAAGTGTGAAGGTGCTGGAGTGAAGATCTGTTCGAATAAATGCGGTTTGAAATTGGGCTCAACCAAAGAGTACTGACGAACCGAGGTCAGAGAAAACATGACATATACTACGGTTAACGAAGTTGATCCGGATTAAATGCATGTAGATACATCAGGGGCATGGCTGAGGAGGAAGAGACTGTGCGCTGGGGTTTAAGGCCGCCATATTGAAGAATTTGCCTGCGAGACGCGTGATCCGGCGAGTTTGATGGCCTGCATGGTGCAGTCGGTAGTGCGTACGTCACGGATCTGCAGCGCCACACTCATCGAGAGCCTCGATCAGATCCGCAGGCTCGCGACGGTGCAACTGTGGATCAGTGAGGTTGGCACTGCGAACTTCGATGCCAGGATACCAGGCCATATCATCCGTTCACTTGGGGGAGTGGAAGAAGTATGAATCCAACAACAAATCCAAATCACACCAGCCCTCGCGCATGGCGATCAAGAATAGTTGCAAAATCTGCTTCCATCTAGCGCCAGCATGAGACCGACGGTTCTTCCTCTTCACGACAAAGAGCGTCAGATATTGATCGCTGCGGATCAATGCCGGCGATCCTGGAAAACGGTGCGTCGACTCCCAGTAAGCGACCAGATCCTGGAACTCCACCGCCGAATATTGCTCGATCAGGAATCCCAAGCGACCATCAACAGTGATCTCGAATGACATGGACACGGGAATGTTGGCACCAGAGAGAACATTCCAGGGCAGGGCAGCCATGAGGACATGGGCGTTCTGACTCGTGATAAAGTGACAGCGATACTGATATGGTCTTGGAGTATCCACTCGAGGAACGTGACTGGGGATGCTCCACTCAGGGCGAAATGGTTACGCGCGAGACAACACTTCCAAACTCATAGTCACGATTATCAGGGTATTAATTCTTTGAATTACCCAGAGATTCACGTCAGCAATGTTGTACTGAAGAGTCTGTTGGCTCCAGGAATACACACATGATCAGTAGCAAAATGGCGTCGTGGAACCATTGTCGAAACAAGAGGCATCCCCGCCGGATCCACAGGAGATCCGCCACCTCCACCACCGCTGCCGTTCCTGAAGCCATCGCCATCTGAATCACCACCCGATCCATGATCTCCAGCTGGTACGATGAGGATCAGCATGATCGCGACGCCTCTGCTCGGATCTGGATCGAGAAAGAGCAATGAGTGTTTGAGCCTGTAACATCTCAGCATCGATTACAAGTTCGTAAACAGCCTCAAGAGGCTGATGATGTACCTATGTGTCGTGTAGGACACGATAGAATTCTCACGTTCGGGTGAGTTC
>NBNE01000575.1:0-20240 GCA_002215365.1 Phytophthora megakarya
GTAAGTGGCTGTCCGTACTAACACGAATGGATTGAGCCAATCAGTACGCGTGAATGGATTACCTGCCAGTTTTGACAAATTACCTGTCAGGTTTGACATAATGGTGGGAATTTAACCAAGTGTTGTCAAAAGTCCCATGAGTGGGGTATTATTTGAGGGTGGGGGGGTTATTGAAGGGTGGGGTACTATGGAGTCGTCGTCAAAGTGTTGGTCGTGTTGAGACTTAAACGGTCAGCGCGTTAAACAGACGCTAGCTAGAGATCAAGCTCGTTGATGATAGAAATGGGGTGGGGTACTAAAAGAGGGTGGGGTACTAACGCGCAGTCTGCCAAAAAATTGGGGGTGGGGTACTATTGAAGGGATGGGGCACTATTACCGTATTTACAGTACTTCAAAGTGCTGTTACTAAAGCTTTTCTTAAGAGTAGCTTGACCATTGTAACTTAACACGGACGGCAATATTCGCGAAAGTGATACACTTCGTGCGATGTACGTGACTATTCTGTAACTTCTACAAGGAGTCATCGTTAGTTAGTTCGTTTTGGCTTCAACAATTATTGTTGTCCACGAGCATTTGGTGGGTAGTACCCGGAAGACGAGTTGGCCGCCATCACTAGATGTTTCAGCAACATTTCCTGCTCCTGAAGGCGCTGGTCGATCGACACATTTGATCGAGCTGAACTGAATAAAGATTGCTCTGCTAGCACACTTGCATTCAGAGGTGTTTCATCCATCGGAGATGACACGATCTGCCGTGTAGTGGAAACAATCTGGTTCGGCTCGTCAATAAGTTCGATAACGTCGTCCTCACCGTCGTCTTCCTCCATCAACGGCAACTGCCCGCTCCTGTTGCTCGAGAACCCTTCGACCGGTTCATCATCCCCATTCGATGGAGAATCCACGAGGCGAACAGCTTTGAAGTCCAAAGCTGCAAGAGATTCCCGCATCGCACGCATTTCCTCTTCCTCAACCTCCTGGACAACACGCTCAGCTCCAGCCATCGTGCGGAGGTGGCGGAGGTCAATCATCATAGGTGCAACAGGTTCAGTAACCTCGACTTCAGTCTCGTCATCTAGTGAAGACGACACGCTAGTCTGTGTTTCCGATTGAGCCTCCGAGTCCATACTTGGTGAAAACATTTCTTGGGGTAGACTTCTGCTTTCAACGGTGCACATGTCGTCTTCTGAATCTTCGGCAACGGCTTCTTGTGGTGGAGCAGATCGAGCAGAACTGACATGAACCGGTGAACTTGATGCAATCGAACCATCAGCCACACTGGAATTGTACTCGTTCTCAAAGCTTTTGCTGCGCGATTTGTCCATGAACCAGCCCGTGGACTCGGCGTCGGATACGCCTTCGTCTTGGCTGTCAATAGCGACACTCTTGACGTCGGAACCACGAACCTTACCCATGCAAGCCTTGCAGAACACCGTCTTCACCACTTGGAACGTACGCGGAGTCGAAGGCGTCCCATCATCAATCATCGGAGCATCACGAGTTATCATGCAACGGCGACAAGCTACTTCACCACAAAGACGACAGTGCTGTCGGCGTCGCGTTGTTGAGAACTTGCGGTTGCACACAGTGCAGTTGGCGGACGCCTTCTTTGGCGCCCAACTGCGGCGATCCAGCATGCCTTGCATCGAAATGCGCTTGGAATCGGCAAACAACGCCATGGAGCTCAACGTAGTCATCATCTTCTTGAACGTAGCAATCGATGAAGAATTCGATCCCTTGTACATGTCGACTTCGCTCGTCATGAAGATCTGCGTGGAATCAGCGTTATCGCTCGTCGCACGAACAATTGTCACCGTGTGAGAGTGAATTCGACGGGTCTTCATCTTGTCCGGAAGTGGCGGGCACTCGTCCAGGAGCAATGGCAACGTGATACGGACACCGACATCGCGACTTTGCAGGTCCTTCGTGTAGATGAGGTACTCGAGAAAGCACATATCACGCTTCCGTGAGAGCGTCGACGGCTGCAGACACACCCATTTCATGCCCAAATAAATGTGTGGCTTCTGAGATTCTTTCGTGTGGATGTTGCACAGCACAGCAGCATCCACCGCATACCCAAACATGAACTGGTTCACTGCGAAAACCTCTTGCGACGTCGTGGAGTAAAAGAAGTCGATAAAGTTATGGAAGTCGCCGTCGACACGTCCGAACACGCGTGAGGCTTCGACTGCCCTGGACGGATCGACCTCCCGGATAGCGGTGAGGTGTTCGACGTTGCCTACAACGGTCCATCGGGAACCGTAGTCCGGTCGAGCTCCCATTGCTTCGTGCAAATTGTACTCGGCCAGTGCGTTCTTCATAATGATTTCGACGCGCTGCTGGTAGCCGTCGATCTCGACCGGGGTGAGCTTCACCGGCGGAAAGTATCCGTCCGGCAGTGGGAACTTGACGTTGGCGTTAATTTTCGCAGTCGCGGTTTCCATCGCAGCAGGACGCGAGACTCGACTCGACACCAAACCTTACTTTTGCAGTGTGTCGGAGCCAAAGTCGCGCTTGCCCGCTGTGCGTGGTTGTACCTGGCCCGTCCACCGTTTGCAATGCTGCAACGCTGCAATGCTGTCAACGTCGCTGCAACTCGCGCGCGCGCCTTTCGCGTCGAGTCTCCTTTATGCATGAATCGAGCAGACAGACATCCGGTTTCGTGGCGCCGAGCGATTTGCATGGGGCGGAAAGTCACCGCGATGCCGAGGCGATCGAGCGGGATTCAGCTTAGTCGCGCATGGAGCTCTTCCTTGGTCTTGGCGATGACAGGAGTTCGTCCAGAGACCTGGTTCTCCATCAGCCACCAGCCACACTTCTCGAACATCGTGGTTGGTGTATCATCATGCGTATGCAAGCTGTTGCGGCTACCGCGGAAGCGAGAGGAACGAGCTGGGCTTCACTCTTGAATTTCTGGGCGAAGAAGCCGACGCAAGAATCGAATGATGATGCCTAATACCACGTAATGCATCCGTTGTAAGCTTACTGCAGTTTGTCTAACCTCTATGCTCGCTGCTGATCAGGACCTCGAGACCGAACTCGTCAATGGTCGCTTGGTGGGATGTATTCTTTCGGGGTGGCCACTTCAACATGTTAAATCTACATACATGCGTACGCGTTTGAAATGGCTCTGCTTTCAACATACGGAATGAAGTTGTGCCACAACTTGTGGCGCCAAGCGTGTCGGTGGGCGTAATGAACTTGTCGCCGCGTTGGCAGTGAGGCTGATCGACACAACTTTTTCAGAGCAAGACAGGACTGAACAAACTGCAAACGCGTCATATCAAAATGGTTGAACCCGGCTCAGCTCATGCACGACAAGAACTTTGGCAGCAATTCCACAGCAAAAGCGCTCGAGCCTCGAACCGAGGCACTCATCGATGGGTGACGACACGAGCTGCGCCTTCCGAGCAGTGATCGAACAGTCTGGACCTCGAGTCGACTGTCGAGGGCAAACACGGCACTCGACGACGACATCAGAAGCTGACAAGGCCGGTATTTTTTCACGAGCTGGGACTGCTTCAAGCCGGGCGGGATTCTAGTCGGGATTCGCGATCGGCGTTTGCCTTTGAGACCACCACGAGGGATCAAAAGGCTCTTACGCCATTGCATCGCATTTCGCGATGGCGCGCGGCATTCATCAAGTTGTTCCTCTTTGTCATCCAGCAGTCCGCACCTCGCTGCAGGATTTTGCTGTGTTCTCATGGTTCAAGCACTTGGCTTGAAGTGTTGTTTCATCCACGAGTGAGCTGTTCTCTCCTCTCCATTATTTCCTCGCCCTTTTGCTTCCGTTGCAAACTGCTCAACTTCTACAGCGTTATCGAAGTACATGGCACAGCTTTGCCTCGGCCACAAACACCGGCACAAACACAGTCCACCCCGGACTGTATCACCGAATGCTTATTACTGCAAGTATACATGTAGTACTTTCAGCCTGCTTCAACGTGGGAGCGCCGAGATGTACATACACCTCGCGCACCACAATAATGGTTCTATATACGAGACAAAAACATTAGTGATTGGTGCTACGTTGGCCACGATGATGGACGTCCGCATTGCAGAGACTGCAACAATAGATCCCGAACTGAGCTCGCGTGCTCGAGCCCTCGGTCGCCACCAACCCGTGATCGTCGGAAAGTTTCCGACGGAAACACGGGTCCGATCCGGAAGACAAGCCTACCCAACCCAACATTTTGCTCGTCCGATGCATAAATGCTCGCACGCCAATGTCTCGCGTGACCAAGAAGCCTCGTTGTAGGCGTGGAGCCATTCACTTTGAGTTTCCTGTTCCGGCTACGCTCGAGCGTGTAAGTCACGACATGCTGCCTCGACTCTTCTGAAGCACATCGCTGGAAATGTCCCCAGCTGGACCTACACGCATCCGTCTCTCGGTGGTGAAGTGGCCATGCAGCTCTTGAAAGGGATCTCGATAGCCTCAGACGCAATCGCCACCGATTAGTTTAGTTCTCGTTTTGCCACGATGCTGGCTTCGAGACGTAGCCGCACTTTATCTCGGTACGTTTGACTACCATCGCTGACTCACATACTGCCATGGGATCCGATAACACTAACGGTAACTGTCATTTCGACAGGAACGACTCCAAGACATTTCCACTACCCAATGACTTCTTTCCAGAAGTGAAGCTTACAGATAAACAGGTCTTGAGCTACGAGATGCAGGTCGAGAAAATCGTCCAAAATGCATTGATGGAATACGAGCGACACGAGGCAAAAGGGGCCTACCCGATCTACCATGCTCCATGGGTACCGGTAGGCAACGAAGGTCCCTTGACTGCCATTCGAAAGGAATCACCTGAAGGACTTTCGCACAGCGAATTCCGTCTCTATGGACGAATTCACGGCAACTACCGAAATTTCATGGAATTCTACTACGCGGAGACGTCGCAGGAGCTTTTCGAGTGGAACCAGTTCATGTATGGTTATGCGGTCGACGCGGTTGTGCTCAAGAACATTCACACTCGAAGTTCTGGAAAGAAGCACGAGTACATGGGGATCAAGTGGGTGTGTCTTCAACCTTCATCATTCGGTCGGAAGCGTGACAACTGCTTTTTGGAATACTTGACGTACACCAAAGACGAACTCGGCCGAAATGTCGGCGTTCGCGTGACGCTACCGGTGGAGATTGAGGAGTGCCCGGATCTGTACCGGTCGTTAAAGATCAAGCGTGTCAAAGCACACAGCGTCGCTATCGTCCGTCCGGCGGGTTCCTCTTCGGATTCGACGCAGTTCTTCCTCATGAACGAAAACGACTGTGCCGGTTTGTCGGTGCGAGCCAAGAACTTCAAAAAGTTCATGCGCATATACAACGACATGTCTCTCTTTGTCGACTCAAGGCAGATTCTGAAGCAGGGAATGGTGTGCAAGACAGCATGGGTCCCCAACGATTCGCGTAAGGCTTGCACAAGTTGCCAACTTCCATTCAATGCAGCCACACGACGTCGTTACCACTGCCGGCTTTGTGGAGACATCTTCTGTCACCACTGTGTGATCGTTCGCAACGTGCCGCGCGACTATGATGCGGGTACCAAGTCGCGTATCTTCCAAGTGGTCAAGACGCACTTCTGCAAAGCGTGTGTGTCTACTGCACGCCGGGGAAGTTTGGCGTCACAAACGAGTGCATCGGCGCGTGCATCGTCAGCTACCCATGCTAGCAGTGCTGGGAAACTTAGCTCCGAAAGCAACGACCACAAGCTCCGTAAAGCTATGAGCAATACTATCGATCAGAGTAGTGCTCGCTTAGAGTGGTGGGACGAAGCTGCATCTCAACGGTCCGAGTCGGATTGGTCTGAGACGGACTCCGAGGACGCCAGTAAGGCTTCACTCAATGCCTCAGGTCGATCGAGACTTGCTAGTTCGCTCTCGTCGTCCCAATCGTCTTGGACTTCTCGCATTGATAACAGTCTGGACAAGGATGACACACCGTTCGTTGCTACACTGGATGTCATTGATGATGACATTGCCGTGCTGGACGAGAAGCCATTGTCCAAGTCAAGACTGCGCAAGACGCTGTCGATGTCCCGAAGCCGAATCCGAAAGCAGCAACCACCTACAGATACGCAGGAAGTCACTGAAGTGATCGACACGACGGACATGATGCCAATGTCCGAGTATCGACGACAGTCGCGTGCGGGGCCCAGCGTTATGTTACCCCAGCGAAAACGACGCAGTGGTCGGGATTCCCTATTGAGTTCGAGTGGTCCTCGTCCGAGTCGACGTACGAGCCGTGAGGAACCCTGCAACAGGTTCCAGTCGTCTCGCTCGATCAGTCAATGTCTTGCCGAGCAAGAAGAACTCTTGCGATGCATGCTCAGCGTCAGTCGAGTGCACTCGAATCCTGGTCGATCCAAGAGACGCAATGCAAACGCAGAGAAGGTGAACTTTGCAGCGACGATGCCGATACCGCGCCCTACAGTTCGGCTCTATGAGGTTTAATATCGATCGACATATTGAACATATCTATTATTTAGTAAGCCGGGATCCGACTGCGATCGAAGCAGTTGGTCCTTGAAAGTGAAAACAATGCATTCACCTACATGTATCTTTTTATACTACGAATTAGTACTAGCTAGTACTACATATATGTAGTAATACTTACTTTGCGTAGTCCTTCGTAGTAGTATATTCATAAAAAGATACACGTGCGTTGGCTCAAGCACCTTGTCATGAGAGGGAACATGTACCTAATAAGCCTTGATATTTGCACTCTGTTTGCAATTGCGGCTCCCCGAATACGATCCCCAATTGTGACGGGCGATCCCCTGAATTGAGTTTACTGTTCAATTGCTGGGGTTCATTGCAAATACTACGTAGTAGGAGTAAAGTAGTTTGTACCTCTACTGTAGTAATGATATAAGTCCCATGCATTTGCAACCTTCGAGCGCCGCTAGACTCTAGCCTAGAGGCGACACTAGGGATAGTTCAGCCAAACTCGTTCCGATGTGACGGTCGAGACAGGGAAGCGCAAGCTCGAACAAACCAATCCTTGCTGCTCGCGTCGCTTTTCCGAGGGTTTTGCGGCTTCAACGTGCACTTCGGACAGGCAGACGCTTGCGTTTCCTTGGTGAACAGCAACGCTTGCTTACGGTACATGCGTCGCTATGGCGCCATGCATGTCTGTGTGCTACAGGGAAATGCGCAATTCCCTTTTTTGGTGGCATCTGACCCAAATAGAGACACTTCAACTGCATGAAAAATCGATTCGTCCAGGGAAGGCTTTTGTTGCTTGCATACCTGCACTCTGTATTTCATGTGCGTAACTCTCAGGGTGCATAGCGCTGTTTGCCACAGTTCGTCATTGACATAAGCTTCGAAGTAGTAAATATGTACATGTAGATTTAGTGAAACAGAGCAAAACACGGCATGCACGCGAGTTTTGTGATCGCTGTTGTGCACGTGACGACAGTGGGTAAAAGTTACTTTGTTTCCTTGATCTGATTAGGAGAACGACAAAAACCATTTTCTTCCTTTGTGTGAAAACATATCCATACTGGATACTCATGGCTTCGACCGCGTGATCCTGGTTTGACTGCAACTCAACTGTCTTTCGCGTCATATCGCACAATGTTGTGGACCCCGGCGAGTGCTGCTGCCTCCATCTCTAATTTATACATGTACGGAGATCTACAACCTTAGTCCTGACAGGTTCACCAAGGGCAGTCGAAAAAGAGGCTCATTCTACGAAATGGAAACTGTACTGTTTCTTGGATACCCATTTTCCTGCCAACTGAAACACTTTACCTTTTAAACCTTATGCTTTGACACATGTCTTCTTCACAATTTGTCAGTTAAAACTCGAAAACCTGTATAATCATATCCGGTAGAAGGTATGCATTTCCCCACCACAACCTGTAGCCTGACCAGGCTTCGAAGACAAGCAGCACTCACAAAGACACGAAGAGCGCCAGCTTCCGCTGGTCCATTGGCGTTTCCTCCCTTCCCCGAATCATGGCGGAACCGCGCAGCATTCGCGGATTTCTAAAGAGCCGCAAGCACAGACGCAAACACCAGGCGTCCGACTCGGCCAGCGAGGCGAGCGTCACCAGCAGCTTCGTGTCCGACACGTGTGTGGTGGTCATGGAGGGAATGCTCAAGAAGCGCGCGGCCAAGATGCCGGTGATGCACGACCGCTACTGCGTGGCCACGTGGGAGCTGGACGCGCACGAGCGCAAGTGCGTCATGCTGCGCAGCTACAAGAGCCGCAAGGCCTACGACGCGCACCCGGAGAAGCCCTCGAGTGTGCACCAACTCAAGTGCATCAGCGACTGGGACGGCAAGACGGGCTTCCATCGGTATCAGCACGCGTTCACGATGGAGACGAGGGACAAGAAACTCTTCCAGTGTGTGGCGCCCTGTGCGGCAGATAAGGACAAGTGGCTGGAGCTCATGGCAGTGCAGTCGGCCTTTCACAGCAGTCGAGATATGCGCCTCGGCAGTGTGGGGAGCCTTGTGCCGTTGCGACGCACGCAAAGCGTCGAGTCTGCAGCAGATGAAGGCAAGCCGAGAGCGTACACGAGTGCGTCCATCGGCAAGAAGAGAGGCGAGAGCGACGTGAACTCGAACGACGTGGACCACTCGACCGACTCGGAAGATCACGTCAACTTCCCTCAAGACGGACTGTTTCGAACGACGTCTGGAGCGTCGTCCAACGAGTTGCCAAATGAAAAGAACGAACCGGCTGACTGGGGACTCTATGGAGAAGCAGCTGGAGAGACCAAGTCCAAGTACGAAGTGCATGATGCCAAGCCTGTGCTGCTGGACAGAGAGTTGCTGGATACACGAGGAGAGACCAAGACACTCGCGTCGGACAAATTTCTTTTTGATGAAGCGGGTGCCAGCAGGTTTGGCGCTGTGGTAGTCAAAGCAGCGGAAACCGAGAACGACGACGAGGAGTTTATCGACGAGCAGTTTGCAGCACGTAAGGCGAAGAAGGAGAACGAGAAGAACATGAGACGTCGAGCGCAGAAACTCGAGTCCAATCGCGACTTGTACGCGGAGATGGCGGCTGCGAGGCTTGCGAATATGCGCAAAGATGCTCGACACCCCAAGAAAAGCCACAGTCACAGTCGCCCGTCGGTTGAAGGTGAAGAAAGTGAAGATTACAATGAGGACGAATCGATGCTGATCGAGAGTGGCGATGAAAGTGTTGCTGAGGTGGAAGAACTGCATCAGCGAAATAGCAGTCGCAGTCGTCGCAGCTCCAAGAGTCCCAGAAAGAGCTACGACGAGGACGTGTCGATGGCTGTTGATGGCAATATTGAAGGTCTTGCTGATGTGGAAGAACTGCACCAGCGTCGAAGCAATCGTAGTCGTCGCAGCTCCAAAAGCCCCAAAAAGAGCTACGATGAGGACGAGTCAATGGTGGCCGAGGGTGATACTGAGGGCGCTGTTGAAGCTGAGGAATTGGATCACCGTCGCAGCAGTCATAGTCGTCGCAGCAGTCATAGTCGTCGCAGCTACAAGGGCCACAAAAAGAGCTTTGTCAGCAGCGAGAACACCAATGGATACGTCAGTGGTGATGCTGAAGAAGAGGAAGAGGAGGAGGTTGTGCATGCTGGTGCTCTTGGTATTACTGAAATGGAGAGTGCGGAAGTTGAAGAACTGCGTGAGCTCAAGAAGAAATACCGCGCAGAGCGTCGCGCTAAAAAGCGTCTGATAAAGGAGAAGGAAGAGGAAGAGCAAACTGCCCTGGAAGCTGCCGAGCTTGCTCGTGCGCATCGTGAAGAACAGCGAGCTCGTGAAGAGGCTAAGGTACGTGAAGAACAGGAGAAGCGTGATAAGAAGGAGCGACGTGAGATGAAGGAGAAACTGAAACGCGAGAAGGCCAAGCAACGTCAGGCTGAGACAGAACTCCGGAAACTGGTGGAACTGAAGCAGGCCGAAGAAGAACGTCGCGAGCGTGAACGCATTGAGAAGAAGGAGAGAAAAGAAAAGAAGGAAAAGAAGAAGGCGAAGAAGAAAGAAAAGTACACCTTGCCTGCTGAGCGCATCCACAGGAAGGAAGAGCGCGACGCTGAACGTGCAGCGGAATCTGCTGCTGCTGCCGCCAAGGAAGCTGAAGCCGAGATATCTAATGCATTGGTTGTCGTTGAGAAACCTGCGGAATCGGAACCAACCCAGCACCCGCTGGTAGCTCCAGTGCCCAGTCCAACGTCGACCTCGTCCTCCGTTCCGACCGAAGCTGTCCCGACAGAACAAGTTGCGCCTACACCTGTTGCTGTACCCACTCCTGTTGTCGCTTCAGCTCCTGTTCCTACTGCTGCCGTTGTGGCATCCGCTCCGGTTCCTGCTCCTGCAACTGAGAGTGTACCTGCTTACACCCAGGCGATGCCGATGTATCAAATGGTTCCACCTCCGTTCGTGCCGTCGTATCCAGTCGGTCCACAAAACATGCCTGCCTACGGTCTGGCGGCAACGTTTGGTGCGTACCCTCCGTTTTATACCTCCTCGTACAGCTATGGTGGGCCTGTTGGTCCGCAGCCCACGTACATGAACCCGAACATGAGCTTCGTGGCAGGACTTAGCGCCATGGGATCGTTCGGCAAGACCGCTGGCCCCGAGCCGGCACCATCCAGTCAGGACACTGTGAAGCCCATGATCGGCCCGCAGCTCCCGACCGCAAAAGAGCGCGCTGTTGTCTCCTTGGCAGGCACGAATCCACTTTCCGCTCCACCCCCACCACCGTCGTGCGATAAAAAGCTGACAAACCTGCCAGAACTGCCAGATGTGATCGAGTTTTAGGAGAGATTGTGTTTGGGTTACTCTCGTTCGAGTCTGGTTCTAACTTAATTTGCAAACAATTTTGCCCCACCCGACGGTCTCCGTTGTCCCTGGAAGCCGTACGTTGAAGGTGCTGGTATACTTGATGCAGAATTGGAGAAAATGGCGCGATGCTTTCGAGCTAATCGATAGTGGTGCTGTGGCTACGAGGTCTTGTAGTGAATATGCACGCAGGCCGAATCGTTTCGAGACGGACGGCAGGAACGGTTGTGAGTAAGCCGCACGGGACGAAGGCTATTCCCCTAAAAATACTACCACCAGCGAGCGTCAAGGCTGCATGGCACAAAGGAGTAACGTGTGTGAGGGATCATGCGTGTAATGCCGGCTCCAGCGGTGTTGCGGTCCAACCGCAGTCGCCGGCGGTCGTCTGTATCGCGAGCACCGAGTCGATTAACGATGTTGCTGCTTCGACAACGTGATCGCGCAGGATCTTCCGAACTTCTACTGACCGAAAAGCACAACGCATTTGATCCGAGTTCCAAGTTCATCCGATTTTGCCAACAGCTCCGACTCAGTGCCATTCTCTTCGAGCTCGTGGCGATTCCGTTCTTAGCAGCATTTCATTCAAAGGCAGCACGGTCACACCTCATCGGCGTGTATGTATGTGAACTTCTCTTTTGCGCAGATATCTACGTTCAACTCAACACAGGTTACTACGAGAATGGCAATGTCTTGCGGGATGCCCGAAAAGCCCGAAGAAAGTATCTTTCGTCACCAGGATTTGCAGCCGATGTGGTGGCACTTATCCCTTTATCACTGGTACTACCTGTGGATACGATCGCATCGCGATCAATTGCCTTGTTGGAAACGCACAAACTTGTGCGCATGTGGCGTCTACCAGCTCTCACAGCTAATCTCGACGATCTATACGCTAGGCATTTTGCGGCACTCAAGCTCACGAAAGTGCTCGGATTCACACTTCTGTTGACACATTTTGTGGCATGTGGGCGATTCAGCTTTGGTTACGACCATCCTGCTCCAGGTGATGAACCAAACCACTGGCTACCTCACGCACCACACGAAGGTCATTATTCAACAGTTAGAGAGTATTTAATGTCGCTCTTCTGGGCGTTTGGACTACTTACAGGAGGATTTGAGGGAGAACTCCCTCACCACAATGCCGAGTTTGCGTTCACGATCGTCGTTGGACTTTGCGGATTCACTCTCTTTACTTCGTTGTGTGCAACATTTTTTCTGCTTTCCAAGTGTGAAAGTGGCGACGCCGAGTTGGCCGAGGCACGTGTGCACCAGTTTCAGCACATTTTGGCATTTCACCGGGTTCCGGTTCAGCTGCAAGCTCAAGCTGTGGATTACCTCCAACGATATCACACTCAAGCCGAGGCCAACGACCGAGAAGCTGCACGTCGGCTTTGCCCATCGATCTCGGTGGACATTCAAGTCGAGCTTCTTGAAGGCACTGTTGCCTTGGTACCTGTATTTGCTGGTTGTGACACGCTCTTTATTCGAGCTGTGGCCAGATTACTTGAGTTAATCGCATTACCGGCGCGTGTTACTCTCTTTCGTGCAGGCGACCATGGAGATGCAATGTACATTATTCACACAGGTGTGCTACATACCGTCGTGGGTGGTGTTAAAGTGCGCGAACTGCGCAAAGGAAATTTCGTTGGTGAAGTTGCTGTGTTTGGTCGACAACCGCGGACGGCTACTGTCATCACTGCTACGTATTGCACCTTGTATCGACTTTCGCGCACCTATGCTGATAAACTTCTAGAAGGATACCCGCAATGTGCGCAATTGATCAACAATACTGTTGCCGAGATGCTCAACAAAGGACCACCCACTGCTGTGGAACTGTTATCGTCGGAACCCAAAAAATTACCGCTTTCTATGGTACAGCTCGTTCGCCTCAAACAACGTGCACACGCGCGTGCCACACTAAATGATAATCAGGGTGTGCTTGGCGATTGTGGTGAACGAGACACAAGACAGAATGAAGTGAGGAATCCGACAAACGATTTTCAACCGCAAGAAATCACAAAAACCTCTTCCGAGCCAATTCGTATGACACCGCTCGAACCAAAAGCAACTGGTGTGTCATTGAAATCTACAATGACCCCTCGCTACTCGACCCCAGTGCCTCCTTCTATCTGGCAAACATTACGTAGCGACAGCTTTCACAGTGATAGCAACCTCTCGTCTCGGAAGCATGCATCGCTACCAAACGCAATGCAGGTATTTCCCGTCATATCCCCAGCTATATGTCCTACATCAGAGGAGCCTCGGCGCAGCAGCCGACGATCATCATTTCTTTCAGCCGGAGTGAACAGACTAACCACACTTCGTGACAACTTTTTTCACGATAATACGGTTAGACCCTCTGATGCTATACACGGTTTTTACGAGCAGTTCGCCCATCTTACAGCGTCTACAGAATCTAGGAAGCGTTGGTGGCATCTCATGCTTATGAAACGTGGTCTAGATGCCGAGTCGAACTGGAGAATGGCTTGGATTGCTGTGGTAACAGCAGTGAACTGCTACAATTGGGTTATCATTCCACTATTGCTTTCGTTTTCAACCTTGGATGGATTGTGGACTAGTTGGTACATTATCACGTTAAATCTTCTGGCAGATCTCGTACTCTGGATTGATATCTATGGCAGTTTTCATTTGTCATTTACGGCCAACTCTGAGAAAATTTTAGAGCCGACGCGAACTGCGCAGCGATATTTATCAAGTGGAAGGTTCGTTCTCGATTTGTGCTGCGTGTGGCCATATTGGATATTTTCACCGAAACATTTCACACACCTGGCATTGCGTGTCCCAAGGTTGATCGGTGGATATCGAATTCCCGGTCTTTTAGGCGAGGTCGGAGCATATTTTCGATTGAGCAGCAAACACAAACTAATGTCCCTTGGGGTGCTGTTCTTAATGCTGTACCATATTGTTGCGTGCTTGTACTTCAGCACCACATACCTTGACGGCTATAGCGTGGGTGAAGATGAATGGCTTCCTTCAGAAGATGTGTACCTCAAGCGATTGAATGCCACGCATTTTCAGACTATTACAGGGACGGTGCTGGGTGCCGATGGTACTCACATCCAAGAAATTAGAGCCGAACAATATTTCCGTTCGTTGTATTATGCAGCAAACGTCTTGGCTGCAGTTGGCAGGATGGTTGAGCCTTCAAGTGATACGGAGTATGGAGCTGCTTTGATTTTCATGTTGAGTGGCTTCTTCATCACTGCCATTGTCGTGGATCATGTTCAAAAAGGTTTTACTGCATCAGCTCTAGAGGAGAAAGAGTTTTTTGCAGCACGCGCTCGTTTCCAGCGCTTTTTGAAGCGACAGAATGCACCACTCTCCATTCACTTGCGGGTTAACTCCTTTTTGGACTTTTGGTGGTCTGCCCACCGTGGTGCTCTCATTGACGAGCTTTTAGAAGACCTCCCCGCTGCCATTAAACGCGACGTCATGCGTAGTATTTGCTCACCAGCGATGGATTCACTCGAGATGCTGTGTTCACATACTACAGCAGATTTAGATAATGAAGTAGGTACGTCTTCAAACCTGGAAACTTCAGCGCCTACGATACTGGAGCAAGTTGAAGAAATATTCTTAGACAACATTAAGTTTGTTCTCTATGGACAGGGTGAAATTATTTATCGTCGCGGGGACTACGCAGCAGGGATGTTCTTCCTTCTCGAAGGCAAAGTTTCAATAATATTGGATGGACAAATACCACGACATGCTCCGCTTGGTGGTTTTTTTGGTACAGCAGCACTTCAGTCATCTTCTGCACGTGACAAACGTGGAGGTCGACGACAATCTAATGTAAGGTTGAATGCAGGTGTGGGATACACCGAGCATGTGACTGCTGTGAGCGGTTGTATTGTAGTTTATATCTCTCGTGAACACCTACAAGCGATGCGTTGTATTCTACCAACACTACCAGAAGGTTTGCGCAAGTTGGAACAACGTCTTCATGACGCACGAGTAGCGCGTTCATCAGATCTACGATCATTTCAGCCGCGAGTAGCTCTTGGGGCTTTTGGTATGAACAATCCGACAATGCGTCGTGCTCTGCGTCGCAAGCAATTAACGGGGCTGGTACAATTGATTTCGAAGAACCTAGACTGGTGGCAACGAGGTACTGCAATGGATCCTGATCGGCCGTTCGTAGGTATATGGGAGGCAACAATACTGTTGGCGTCAACCGTGCAAGGGGCATTGGTGATGTTTTACATTTGCTTTGGTGTTAACGAAACCTCGGGTGGACGTGCTTTTGCTGATGCGGTTACTGTCACACTTGAACTTTTTTTCGTTCTAGATGCATACTTACACTTTCGATTGGGCTTCTACGAATATGGAAACAAGGTTATGGATTTAGTGGTCATTCAGCGACGCTATCTGCGGTCGGCTCATTTTGTCATTGATATGGCTGCTTTGGTACCACTGTTTATTGTAAACTGGTTTTTGCCAACGAGACGCTTAGAAATACTGAACATGAACAAGATGCTGAGATATTTCAAGGGCTCTAGCCAATTTCGTACACTTGAGACAAAGTACGTAAAACTCATGACGGAACTTCGACTTCTGAAGCTCGTTTACTATTCCTTTCTGGCCTCGCATATGTTTGGTTGCATCTGGTTCGACTTCGCTGCCCACAATTCCGGAGCTCATATTGTTTTGAGTGGTTCTAGTGATACAACAACGCCATCATTCGGAGAGTCAATGTGGGGGCCTTATAAGAGCTTGGAAACTGGAGCACGCGGACTTCAGTACCTTGCGTCGATCTTTTGGTCATATGGACTTATGTCGAACTCAAGCCAGGGTGAGTTACCAAAAACCGTTGGGGAGTGCTTGTTTAGTGTGATCACCATGACAACCGGATTCTTCCTCTTCGCCTATGTTGTTGGTCATATTTCGGATGTGATCGAGCTGCAGGACTCCGAGAATCGTCATTTTGTCGCGAAACTGAGTTCACTGCGGCAGCTCTTACACCACTTTGACCTGCCACCAAGTGTTGAAGAGAAATTCAAAAACTACTTTTTTTTCAAACGCTTTCATTCCATTACGCAGGAACATTTACTCGAACGGGTGTTACCACCTTCTTTAGTTGTGGATATGCGAATGTTTCAGTTGCAACCCATGATTGTAAAGGTGGCATTTCTTGTTGGTATGGAGGACTCTGTCACACGCATGCTCGTCTCGCTTTTCACACAAGTATTATACGTGAAAGATGAATTTATCTGCCATTTTGGTGAAGAAGGCAGTGAAATGTTTTTCATTTACACTGGTGTACTCGACATCTATATTCCACTACCGGTAGTAACATCATCGGCTCCAACAAACCCCAATGAGTCAGGTGTTTTTCCAACCTCCGCTTCAGGTGCGCGTGTGAGCGTAAGCGGGTTACGCAAAGTAAATGAGATAACTGCTGGGAGTTATTTCGGTGAAGCAGCTCTCTTCACAAATACACCGCGCAATGCATACGTGAAAGCCAATACGTCGTGTATCTTATACAAGTTGTCACGTCACTCGCTCGAATTGGTTTTCGTGCGCTATCCTGAATGGCAGCAAAAGGTTCTACGTATAGTTAAGATCCAGCAACAACAGCAGAGACTTCAGCGTCTTGCTTATGAAGCGCAAGCCCCTGATGCTGGAGGTGGAAGCCGTCGTCGTGGGGTTAAGCGCACAAAATCAAGCATTGATTTTGTTAATGAAAGAGCCGAGAGTATCGAGCAAGTTCTTCTCAACCATCGAAGAGTTCATCGATCAAAAACTGCACCACGTAGAATAAAGACCTGGATAATTCGACAATGGAGAAAACTTGGAGCATCGGCTGTAGTAGTACACTGGGCGGTCCCAATAACTCGATTCCTACGCAGTGTGGGGAATCAGCTAGCCCATGGAGCAGAGATCCAGAGCCCATTTTACCTCCAGTGGATGAAACTGGTGTCAATCTGCACTGTGTATATTGCTGTTATGGTGCCATTTTGTCTCACATACGATTCACTTGACCGGTGGAACGTGATTCCTGTGTGCTTGCGGGTGTTCGAAGCTCTATGTGAATTCGTGTTTTGGGTGGACATTTGGTTTCAGTTTCATATGTGTCCTAACCCAGCAGCTATGGAACTGTACGAGCAAGACCAACTTATGACATATAAACGTGAACGATTTGCTATTGATCTCGCTGCCACGTTCCCAGTAGACCACATAGTGGCGAGTCTTTCGAGTGGATCTAGTCGGCTGTTTCTCTGCAAATGGTTGCGACTCAATCGTTGTCTGAAAGTTGCCAACCTCGTCTACTACAGGAACGAAATTACTCGAAGAAGTGTTTCATATGAGTTAAATCGTGCACAGACACTCTGGCTATTATATTTGTTGGCAATGTTTTGGACTTCTTGCGCCTACTTTGCCGTATCAATATACGACGGGTTCGGTACTGAGTGGCAAAACTGGTTGCCATCATCAGCACTTGATGCAGATGACGCATCCTCTGAGCTATTATTGTTGAGAATCTTTCGAGGCCTGGCATTTGCAGTCACCGCTTTCGTGAAAAAAAGCAGGACGTTTGTTCCAGCTTCACAGCTCAATTTCGCGTTCACAATTGTCATTTCATTCGTTGGCCAGCTCATCATGGCGCTCATGATTGCTGAAATGGCAAACGTTTTTCTGCTGTATATTGACAACGAGGTGCAGTTCCGCAAACATCATCTTATTGTTGAACGTTCTCTTGCGCGGTGGAAGGTCAGCACTGCATTGAAACGACGAGCTGATAACTTTCTTACAGCCTGGTGGTCTTCTCATGCTGGTGTCGATTACCAGCTCATTTTTGAAGACCTGCCAGCTAGCGTACGAACTGAAGGTATATTGACAATCGCAAAACAACCACTCGGTTTGTTCGTACACCGTGTGTTTCGGCCACTCCTTCGCGATGGACTTCGCGAATCTGATGATGGTGAAGACGAGGTTGGTGCTCAAAGTCGTGAAAATGTCGAAATTCTTGACAATGGTGCTAAGTTCCATCTGGATAACCTCTCTTACTCCATCGCAAAATGCCTGCGTTTCGAAGGATACCCGCGTGGTGAGAATGTTATCGTGGAAGGAAGCGTTTGCAAGGCTATGTACTTCGTAGTGCGTGGCTACCTCTTGTCGAAGAGTTTTTCCAATACAGAAATGTACCCGGCCAGTCGATATCGAGGTGGGGACTACTTCGGGGAAATTGGTCTACTCGGCCATTCCGTTAGCCTGATGACTGTGACAAGCATTCGTGCCTGTGATCTGTTTGTATTGAACTCGGACCAACTACTCCAAGCCTTGCAGTCTCATCCGTACTTCAGTCTCGTACTCGCTACTGCGCAGCTCGCTGTACATGAAAGGAAGACCACATCCGAATTTGTGGCAGGTTGGTTTGAGAACGAAGACGATATTGACAGCTTTAGTGAAAGCAGCTCTGACGGTAGTGATGACGAAGATGACGATGACAACGGTAAAAATGGCCATGCTGAGAGCGACGTGAAGCTGAGACGCGGGAGTCAACAACTCAGGAGTGCATTAAGAGGAGCGTCCAAGGAAAATATGGATGTGTGGATGGATACTTTTGCGCTCTTTATAGAGATGCTAGAACCAAAGGGAAGTATGAACACCGCGGACAATCCAGTCTAGAAGTTAATCTACTTCAATGACATTTATCTTCGAAGTGGTGTGAAGAAGCGTTCGCAGAGCAGATATTGCTCGTTTTGGTATAACATAGCCAATAAATAGTTGAAATACGACTCAAGCTCTATCATGCCTTCCAGACGCATGAGAATTTTGGTGAGGTTGTTCATCATCGCCTCGATCAGCTGTTCAGTTTCTAGAAGTTAATCATTGAAACTCTCCTGTATATCGAGCAACCGAGGAGAAGTTCATTATCCGACATGACAAGATGAGCACTGCTGCTCGATTCAGGTAGTTTTGGCTCATCGGCGAGTCCTACCGCATCAAAGCTAGGTATACAAACATCCCGAACCGGTGGATCAGTATCACTCACTCTCCAGCTCTTCTTTGAGGAGGGGGATGGAGTCAATCCCCCTCCTCAAAGAGGGAGTGCATTTGGATCACTTGCCCTTCAAACGACGGAAGCTCCAGGGGGTGGACGAATCGATGTTGGAAGTGAGATTGGCAGTGTTCGAAACTTGCTGTCCCTGTTGCTTTGTTTTGCAAAGTAGATCGGTTGACGATGGAGCAGTGGCAATTACACCTGAACGAAGTCTTCCAGCTGTAGAGAATGTACGGTGGAGTCCATCACAAGAAACTGTCGGCTTGATTGGAAATACCAATAGACTATACGCAAATGTGGATCTCCAGCTCACTTCCGGACTGTCGTGAATACCCGGGGTCTTTGTTCCAAAGACGAAGTTTATTAATGAGGAAAAGCAAACCAAACAAATGTAGGGACCTGAACTAATTTCTCTCCTGTTGTCGCTCTTGCTCTCTTGTTCAGGTCCAGTCTTCATGCAGTCGTTTGCGTGTGCCTTCGCCCACTTACGGCTTGTGCCCCGTGCACCAAGCCAGTAGGATCTCCTGCCGCAATCCTTGCCGTAGCTCATAGGTGCTAGCGCGTGTGCTCCATTGCTCCTGTACTTCTTACTGGGTTCCGCCACGCAGTACACTGCAACTTGACGCTGCGGTCGAACCCAAGCTTGATTTTAAGCCGCAAATATGGCGACACTGGCCTCCAAAGCTTGGTCACGGCAGCTACGTCTCGCTACTCGTCGAGTTGAGCACCAAGCTCGTCATCGCCACTTGAGTCCACGTAATCTCATACCTTTGCAGGCACATCCTGGAGAAGTGTCGCGAGAAGTTCCCAGGAATTCTCAATGGCTTGCAAGCCCAACCACGATACGAACAGCTCCCAGCGTCCGATCTCCTGGTTAAAACGATGATTAGTGAATTTCTCCACGCCGAGCAGCATACCTTGGCTGGAAAGGAGCTCCAGCAGTTCCGTTGTCGTGTCCAGCTCTGCGTCGGCGTAATACATTAGTCGAGAAGCGTGCACCTCGTATTTCCGTCCCGTCACTAGGGGTGCGTACTGCCATTCCGCTGGAATGATCCGACGGATTGCCCGTTCCGCTGGATTGGAGTCATCCGACGGATTGTCTGTTCCGCTGTTTTGTGTGCAGTGCACGATTTCATTGCTCACCGATCCGCCAGTTTGAACCGTCAAATGTAGTCAAGACCGAGAGCATCAAAAGCAAACGTGTATTTAGTTCTAGATGAGACAACCGGCCTTGCTGAACTACAACGTTTTCTACTGGAAATCCGTGTTGCCCGCCAAAACCTCCTGGACAAAGTAGAATCTACACTCGTCGTCCATGCCGCAGTACATCGTTGCGGCGTTCGGGTTCGTCGCCAGCAGTTGAATAAACCGGAAACGTGCAGCCACCTCAATCGCGCTCGCTAGCTGGTCCTTGAACTCTTTGATCGCAACGTCAGAACGCG
>NBNE01000576.1:0-20231 GCA_002215365.1 Phytophthora megakarya
AAGTCAGGTTTTACACGCAGTTCTTCACTAGACCCCCAAGCATTCACATCGAGTTCCTTGGAGTGGATCCCACCTGCGATGAAAATGCTGTCCACTCCAGTGTTCTCAGCACCCTGAATGTCATGATGGAGTGAGTCTCCAATATGCACTACCTTCGACTTGTCCGCCACACTTGCCAATCGCAAACACACCTCAAAGTGCTCCTTCATTGGTTTGCCGAAGTAGATGACTTCACCGCCCATTTCCTCGTAGATTTTAGCGATACCACCTCCCATATGCACGAAGCGATCGTTGGCCTCAACAGCCAGCACGTCCGGGTTCGGACACAGCATGGGAAGTTTGCGTTCCAGTCCGCCACTCAAAAACTCCTTCATGGCTTCGTTGACTACACCGGTGTGGCGATAGTCCGTGGGGAGGAGTTCAGCCACACGGTCGCTATAGCACACTTGTTCGGTGCCTTCCACCATGATGAATTGCGCTTCATCCAGCCCCACAATCTCCACGTCTAGACCGTGAAAAATTGACTCGGGATTGGAGATGCGCTTCGTCACTTTGCCTTCCAGGTCGGAAGTCATGAGCGAGCAGCGTTTGTGCGTGTCACGTCGTTCGAGCAGGTAGTCGTGACAGACTTCTCCACCCGTGACACCCTGGAAGTCGGTGGAGAAACCCATGGGCTGCAATTTCTTCAGGAGGTGACTGGAACGTTGCGCAGTGTTGGAAAGCAGCACCACTTGCTTCCCTGCTTGAATCATGTGATTGAAACAGTCGACGGCGCCGATGTAGGGGATTGTGCCATTGTGCAACACGCCGTACTGGTCGATGAGCACGACGTCGTATTTGTCGATCACGTCCGATAAACCGTTGATAATCTGCAGGAGTAAGGGGTTAACGGTGCAGGGAGAAAAGGTGGAGGGAGATATGCTTACCTTGGTCATGTCGAGCCGTTTCTGCTTGGGTAGTGTAAAATTCTGGAATCAACATTAGATTTGATGGACTCAAACTTTAGAAATTAGATTTTGTTTGGAAACTGTCAAGACACGTATTTAGGTATCGAAATACTCGTACATGTACTTAGGTTGACGCTGTCTCAAATATTAATCCTACATATTGTGTCAATAAATACGGCGAGGGTATGCTGCCGCAGTACGTCACTGACATTCAGTTGCTTTCAACGTAGTTCATGCTGCCTCCGCTTCTGCTGCAGCGCGTGGTGGAGTAAAGTGCAACACGTCGATTGTGATGTCGTCGTGATAGTCTCGCCGGTTCCCAGGCAGCACGTTCTCCAGGTCCTTCGCAGTCGTGCCATAGATAGCGGCGATACGCTCCAGCACCGCCTCGCGCAGTGCTTGGCTCACATTTTGCACGCCCTGGTCGCGGAACTGCCCCACGAGCTGCACAATCTCTTCGTTTTTCAGCTCGCCGAAAAGACCGTCCGATCCGAGTACAACGAACTCCGGCTTGCGATCTGTCAGGTCGACCTGGAAAACGTCCGGGACAGCTGAAGATTGAGTGGAAACAAACACACATCAGTACAGGAAGACCGTTTGAACAAGTGCAGAAATCACAAATGTACCGAACGTCCGGGACAGCTGAAGATTGAGTGGAAACAAACACACATCAGTTCGGGAAGACCGATTGAACAAGTACAAACATCACAAATGTACCAGAGACGTAGGGCCGACGGAAACTGCCACGGATGCGCAAACCGCGTGGCATGGGGGAGCGATTCACATCCTTCACCTTCATATAGGTATCTCCAATGGACCGTGTGGGCTGTAGTCGACCCTTGACGTAGAAGTTTTTCTGTCCAATTTCGCACACAATATCGTAGTCCTCCGGGTATAATACGCGAAGTCGCTGTTGTTCGCGCTCCTCATTTGCCGAATGGTCAAACGTAATTTGCTCAACACTGAGGGTACCGTTAGGTTCCCGATACGCCATGATGGCACGGCAATCGCCGCAGCTTGCAATGTACAATTTTTTCTCGATGACTAGTGCCATTACCGCACATGCACCTACCGAACATGATGACCACGATCCACGTTGAAACTTGATCTGACTGCGGCGTTTAAATTCCTCCTCTGTGTCCTTAAATCCCGAGATGATTGAGTGCACCACGGTTTCATCGTTTTCTGTGAGGTGGGCACGGATGTTCGTGTATAACTTCTTCTGCACAAAGTCGACTGCCTCTTCACCTCCATGTCCATCGTAGCATCCGCAAAAGAACACGGATGTCCCTATGCTTCTACCGGGGCGCACAATGGCTTCCAATACATATTGAGATCTGTCTTCGTTCCTGCGATTGGCCGCGTAGCTGTCCATATCGTAGCGCCAAAAGAGCGCGGTGTCCCTACTCGGTAGAACTTCAGAGATCTGTGGGGGTACAGATTGGATGGGGATCTCTTCCAGTGGAACGTCTTCGAAATTTAGCTTGTCCTTCGTCCACTCCGGTTGGATCATGGCGAACAGAGCGACGAGCATAGCGGTCCATGATGTTTCCTGCGACTGTGGTTCATCCGGTTGGTCACTGGTCTGCTCCAGCGAAATGTCCCTTGCAGTTACGTCAGTCGCGGTGGTCGTGGTCATCAACGTGTCCGAGGAATGGACCAATTGGGGTGTTGTAGCATTTGCGTTGTCTTCACTAGCAGAAGCGACAGAGGCAGTAGCTACCGCAGCGAACGCACCCATGGACGACGAGGAGTCGGGTGCGGGGCTGGCGGAGCGGATGCCCGATGTATTGACGAGTGTCTGCGTGGCCGTAGTCTGTCTGGCCAGCGCGACAACGGCGCTGGACGTGGTGGGCAGGACGACGAGTTTCCTGGGCAGAGAGACGCGCTTGATACTGGTGTGTGGCTGCTGGAACTGTCGGAGCTGCTGGTGGCGACGCGCAGCAGCTCGTTGGTACCAGAGAAGCGATCGATTCCGGTGCGAGAAGCGGAGCATTGCCATCTCCCAGTGCCACGGGTTCAATTCTTCAAAGTCTGAAGATAACTCAATAGTGTTCAATAGTGTTCAACTATCTACTGCGAAAGTTCGCTAGTGCCGCAAAAACAAGAAATGCGCCGTATTCGTTATGAGAGGGACCGGACTATGGAAAAATGTATACTCAGTCGAAAAGACGCGGGCAATCAAGAAACAGAGGTTTCAGTTTTCTTCTGCGATGACGAGCACTGTCGAGTACGATATCACGCACTGTTGCAGGTAGCTCGGTAGCTTGTATTTAAACTTTACATCGTCGTCAACGACGGCAGTAGCTGCTAGTTGACCGTTTGGAAGCCCTTGGATTCCAAGTTGAAGTTGCTTCATAGAAAATAGCCATACATATATTCATCCAATCACATCATACCTAGCGGATATCAATACATATATCCATCCAATCACAGCTTACCTAGGAGACTCAATCAATCACACTCCACTGTGTTTCTTGTCACGCTTGTCCTTCCTACTCGAGTGTCGAGAGGACTGTGTCTCTCCGTTGACAGGTGCGAAGGTCTCGCCGGCTGCCTTCCTCGCTGCCTTGCGCTCCTTCGCTTTCTTCTGTTTGTTCCGCTTGCTTTGGCTGTCACCAGTGACGTCGATGCCAGCAGGGGCTTCACCCCCAGCACTAGTCGCCTTTCGTCCTCGTCTGTAGCCTCCTGTTCGTTTGTTGCTCTGGGCTTTAGACTGTCGCTGCCTGTACGGGTCACCGGTTGCTGCTACTGCCGCCTTCGCCGCTTGCTCTCGCTCGATCTCCGCCAGGATCTGCCGCTGCTGCTCCAGAAACTCTTGCTCTTCCTGCAGCTTCTGTACATCAGCTAGTGAAACATGATCCGGAGGACGGAACAGCCCCCAACTGTTCACTGTTGATAGTGCTGCTGAAACACTGTTACCTAAACGCGCCTTCATCTCACGCTCAAGTGCTGCTGCGGTTTCTTCCTCCTCCTGGATCTCCTTCAGCGTCTTTGGCTGTGATGTGCTATCCACAGCGATCGAGTTTGTTGCGCTGTTGGTCCACGTTGACATAGCAATTGATGGGCCCTTTCCTCGAGTTCCATGACGTACAGGCTGTTTCAAGAAAGCATCAAGTGAAAATGTCGTAACCTGTTCATGCTCGACACCGTCGTAGCCCAGAATGTGCTTCCTTGATACAGGTAGTGGCGAAAAGGAGGGACGCGGGCTAGCAGACGGGTGACTCCCAACGCTCGCTTTGCGTTGTCTTGGAGCCGTGTCATCCATGCTGTTCTTGCGAGTGGACCCTGGTAGGGGAAACGCATCTGGAAATGTGTAGGAAGCGCTTGGGCTGGGATTGAACGACGGCAATGCAGGAGACATCGGCTTGCCCTGGACCGTCAACGGCTTCTCTTCATCCATTAGTGTTGAGGTGGTGGGCATACCCCACGGGCTGGTACGTGTTGGTGTTGCTGCGGTCTTGTTCGACATGAACGACGTCAGAGGAACAAATTTGTTCGACTTGCTCTTACGTCGCCTATTCGCCTTGCAGGATTCCACGGGTGACTTGTCCAAATCGCTCGCGACACTTATCCTCAAGTTCACATTTCCTCCCGCTCCATGTTGAGCCACAGACTTCTTCGCAGTCTTCTTTTGCTTCACACATTTCTCTAAGGTATCAACAGGGGCTACATTTTTCTCCTCTGGCTCCAGTTCTTCCATAGGCGGTAGCATAATATCAAAGAGCGTCTCCATACGATCCCGGCCTACTGCATCCAATATGACGTCCCAATTGCTTTGCATGTATTCGAGGCAGTAACTTCGCAACCGGAACGCTGCGTAGCGCTCGGCATACTGCCACACTTGAGCACAGTTTGCCACATTCACATATGCAGCGATCTTGCGCTCCACTAGTTCAACTAATGAGGGCACCTCATTCTGATCAGCGATGTCTACCACAGAGTTAAACTTTGGGTGCACCGGTGCTACCAGCACTGCGGTGTGCTGGTGACCTGTCACCACTGCAACGGCCCTCTTCACACCTACCACGCGCTTTGGGCTCGGTTGCCACGTATTACCACGTCCGTGACCCAAGACACCCTGTTGGCCGCAGCCCCACGTCACGAGATCTCCTTGCTGAGTAACAACAGCACAATGGTCTTGGGAAGCACAAACACTAGCCACAGGACCGTAACTAGTTAAATGCACCATTTGTGGAGCACTGGGCGACGGAATCGATAACGTGGTGTTCACTGCTGTGTCAGAATGACGATCATGGGGACTGCTGCTGCTTGGTTGATGCGATAGCGCTTGTACATTATGTCCCCAAGTGAACACGGAACCGCTAGCACTTAAAGCGATTGAATGGTTCTGGGCACACGAAACTTCCACGATGTCCGCACCGTGCTGCCTGCATGTGGGCACCCATGTATCGCTCATAATGGCACCAGATAGATTTGTGGAGACGGCAGACGGAAAGATCACACGACTAGGACGATAGGATCCGTAACCAAACTGCCATACCTGACCGAGACTGCGACCATTGTGACAGCAGCGCAGCACCACGCATGTATGCCAATCCGAGAGTGCCAATTTTTCTGCCCGCACGGAAGTATAGTCGCCGTACACAACACACATAGGGTGGCGCATACGCAGTGCGTCAACACTGCGAGGAGTAGCATCAGTCTGATCGGTGCCACAGCCTTCCTTCCGTCCAAGTTGGCCCCTACGATTGCTACCCCACGTATATACAGCACCATCATCTGCAACAATAGCAGCGGAATGGCATCCTGACGCTGCAATGTCTGCAACCACACGGAGGCGGAAGGCGTCAATGCGCTTAGGTGTAAGCCGGCTATGCGATGAATTCGATTTTCCGGGGTGCCCAAGCTGACCAAAGCTGTTGGATCCCCAAGAAAAAACTTGACCGGTGTGAGAAAGTGCCATCGTATGATTTTCACCCGCAGCAACCTTCTTCATTGGTGTAGTCTCCAGCGACATTAGTCGTGTGGGCTCAATGCGACTGTCAGTTCACAAGACTTGTCAGCAATCACTCGACGAACACTTCTAAGTAGCAATATCCTTACTCAAATTCATTCCCGGTGCCAAGGCGACCACCTTTGCCAAAACCCCACACAAAACACTCCCCCATTGCATTGAGTGCAATGGTGTGATACTTACTGGCACTTAGCTGGATAATCGGTGTGTTCGTGGGAAACTCTACTAGTCGTGGTGTGACTTGCATATCTGCATTTGGCAAATGATACCCCAACTAAGATGTCATAAGCACTGGTCAACATCTCGCATTATCGTGGATCAAACAGGATATCTGGATGTACCTGGTAGTCTCGCTTTCCGAAAGTGTAGACGACACCACTATCACACGTCTCGGTTTCCATGGACTTGTGATCATGCTGCAGTTTTGTAGACAGCAACTGCATCGGACTCTGTTGAGCACGGTCCGGTGTTTCGTGCAGATACTTCCGTAAGAACTTCTTGCCGAAACGTTTGTGGGCATGCCGTAGCAGAAGTAGCGAAGCTTTCAAATGAACGGTTAGCCTAACACAGACAGCAACATCCATAGGCTCGCGATGGTAAGTACAGACTCACTGGATAAGTTCTGATGGTACAAACTGCGGTGCAATGGCGTCCAGCCAGATTCCTACTCGGCATCCGACAAGTCAGACAGGTGTCTCTTCGATACCACGAGCTCTCAAACGCACCCAGTCCGCGGCCAACACGTCTGCCCCGTAGAGAAGAAGAAGCTTCACCGCTTCATCGTTTCCTCGAGCTGCCGCAACATGCAAAGCTGTTTCGCCAAAGTCGTTGCGGTCATCTGGGGGCGCTGCGTCGCGTAGCAACCGCGCCAAACCTCGAACGGCCTCGGGTGTCCGTGCGCATGCCCACAGGTCCGGCGTATCGTGGTAAGGTGAGCGTTGTAACCCGTGGTGGCGTTCATCCAATGCCATGACGATGGACGGACCTTCGTTAGGACTAACCCCAACGGGAATACATGTATCATAGTTCATATGCCCCGTAAAATCCCCAATCCCGTAGCCTGGAATTAAAATTTAGTGTATACGACACAACCTGAAATTAGCGACTCATTTGCAGGTCAAATTGCTCAAGCAAATGAAAAAGAGGGCTGGGAATTTTTATATAAAAGATCCATTTTTTGTTTTGCAAATTAGTCCCAGAGTGTTCAAACCAGTCGTATTGGCGCGAGTTTTCACAGACTCGCGCCCTTAGTAGCCTTTCCTTTTCAAAGATGCCCTCTCCACAAGACCCTGTCAAGGTTGCCAAAGCCTATGAGCGGGCAGCATTTCGCAACGGTCGTGACTGGAAGGCGGTTGCCGAGAGCAACGATCTAAACTACCATGCAGCCCGACGAGCTGTTTTGGCTGCGAAACAAGACCCCAAACAGCGTGGTGATGTGGGAGCAGCCTCAGTCAAGATGACTGTCGAAGTTATGAGTACAATCGAGGAGTACATCGACGAATACTGCTGTCAGACGCTCACGGCGATGCTGCTGCACTTCAACGTGCGATCTAGTGAGCAACCTACTTTGCAAAAGGTGCAAAAAGTCGTGTGCTACTACCGCCGCATCAAGTTGGGTGGTAGCGATACAACTGCGACCGTAGTTGCAGCCGTTCGTGCGCGAGCTTTCTAGGTGGAGAAGAAGAACATGAGCCGGTCATATTTGACTGGGATCTAGACATGAGTGAAGGACTTGCAATTGGCAATGGTTCGGACGAAAACTCATTCATTGTCGGCTTCTCGACTAAAGCAGTGATCCGTCAAACCGAAAGAGAGCCGGGAATTTTTATTTTCCACGTATATGCTACCTACAAAACCAACCAAGTCGATTATCCCGTTTTTGTATGCGGGATGACCGACGCTGCTCGTACCTTTCACCTACTGGCGCTGTTCGTCAGCTTCCAGTAGCAAGAGAGTCACTACACCAAGGCACTCACTGCTCTCCGCTGGTTTTACCACAAGGTGGTAGGCCAGCCGATCAGCGTTGCATTTGTCATAAGTGACGCGGACGGTTCCCAGTATAATGCTCTGGACACTGTGGTTTATGGTTACAACAGCTACACACATTTGATGTGTTACTACCATTTGATTTCTAAAATAGTGGAGAGGACGAAGGGTTTGCCGAAGGAGATGAACGGCGTTGTGCTTCGTGATATGTACGACCTGCATTACTCTACAAGCCTGGAAGACTACAATACAAACCTAGGGGCAGTGGAATTGCGCTAGCAAACCAACGCCCTTCTAAGATCGTTTTACACATACTTCAAACGGATATAGTTAAATAAACATTTCTGTCGTTGGTAGTGCTCTCACACACACCGGTTTTGCCACCACCACCAACCCTGTTGAGACATTCAACCGGGTATTGAAGAATGACTACACCGCTCATCGTCTTTTGAAGATGGGAGACCTGCTAGAGCAATAGGAAACATGTTGCCTCCAGCGCCCCATTGGTATCCATCCGTTCGCTATCTCGTCTACACCATTCAAGGTACTCCTCGCTCGAGTGTCGGCTCTCTGTAGCCAAAACCTGCTTCGTAAATATGTAGTGCCTCGCATGGGTGGCGACTTTCTTCTACTGGACGCGAGTCCCGATATACTTCACATCAAGTACACGTCGCCACCAAGGTCATACAATGCGGCTACAAACAGAATGCGAGAAGCTCTTCAAGTGCCCACTCAGATAGGTGTCAACACTGCTCGGATGGAGGACGAAGGTCAGCCCGACTCGGGATGGCCCGTGGACTTGGTCGGGCAATCTTGTCCGAGTGCCTATCACATCAAATTTGGCAGCTGTGTACACCGTCTCTTCGCTCATTCCCGGTTAGCTTCCTCTTCTTTACGATGTCCGGCTTGTCTGGGTTGTCGTTCCACACGCGCTTGTGGTTCGCCAGATCTCTCATAGAACCACGGCGCTTGAAGCAGTGAGTGAAGTGGTATATCTCCCTGGTTACAGCTTCGGTCGCGTTTTCTTCCTGATCAATCCCGTCCACACGGATAAAACTGTGCAAGTGGGTATTGTCTTCTTCATAGCCAGTGCCTGCGCGAGGCAGGTCGCCACGGAATACCAGCATTTGTCCTTTCTTGACTTCAATTGGTTCAGCCTTGGCCTTGGCAGCATAACCACCAAAGCAAGTAGGAACAGCATATAGCTTCGTGTCAGCTTCTAGAGCAATGAACACTGAAGTCTGAATCCAGTCGCGGTGGATAATGGTTTCTGTTGTCTCGTAGAGGGGAAAGTCTCGATGTAGTTGCTGCACTACGCCTCCTTTCATCGACCGCACAAAAGTTTACGAATTTTCCGCAACACTCCACGTGGGATGCAGATCCGAAATGAGCTTCACAACAATGTCATTGACAAACTTGATTACATCTCATTCCTTCAACTCAATTATGGCCTGCTCGCTCTTATCCTCCATAACTTCCGGATGCATAGTACGAAAAGTGGACTCCAACGGCTCAAATTTCGAGACATCACGCAAAACTAATTTGATGTCGCCATCAGTTAGGATGTTATCAATCAGGAGATAGCCCTCGTTCCAACATGCAGATAGCAGTTCCACTCACGTTTTAAGTGAAGGCCAACCATGACGCCTTTTGGCTTGCTACACAAATCGGATTGTGTCATCGATCCCAATCGGCTTGATGTTTTTAGATAAAACCTCGCTACCCATAATCGAAGTGATGGGACGACCAAGTACGTGCCCCACATGGCCCAGGTTGTCCATATACATGTGCAATTTCGATACGTGTGGTGTTTTTCACAGATTTGATTGTGCTATTACTATTTTCTCGATGGATTGACATTATTCAGACAGTATTTTACGCAGTGCTCATGGATATAGAGGGATTCGTACGTGCTGATGTATTGTGAATATCGGGCAGTATGTTCATTCCACTAAGCTCATAAGCAAGGGTATAAAATAGCTAAATCAGAGTCTGAACATAACAAATCGTAGTATGGGGCGTAAAAAGTTCACAATGACATCTCGGGTTATCTAATCGGCTCAACAAGCAGACTGCGCTGTTTTAAAGTAAACGAGGTGACAGTGGTTCAAAATGTGTCTGCCTGACCACAACTCTCAGGTCTGCATCAATCAGTAGATGTGTATATATATTCATCTCGTACTATCCTTATTTTGCCCTGCAAACCATTCCTTTGGTGCATGAGAAATTGGTTGATGTTTACAAACGGAAATAACGCAGAATGCTCATAATCAACTCGGCATTCGAATGTATTAACGTTTATATCGATGCAACACCATCCATTTGATTAGAGTCGGTAGATTGTAAATCAGACTGCACCTCCATTTACATAGGGTGGTTGTTTTTGTATAGCTCGCAAAACCGTCGATTTGCAAATAAATAGGACATACTGTATGAATTTCACATTAGGAGCCATACCAATTAATACCGTGTACGTATTAATATATATTATTTGTACATAAATTAAACTGGTGCCTTGATGCTTGAAAAGGATGGAACATCGACTGGGAAGTTACGTCATATCTCCGTTGTTATACGTGGTATCAATACGCAGGATTTCTTCTGCGGTAGAAATCTTGTGATATTCTGAATGCGTTTTACGGAGCTGTTGAAAATAATAGCTTTAATATACTATCCGATTATAATGAACTTCCTACCTTTTAAATATAATAGTCAATTTAATGGTTAACCTGAGTGTAGCAGGTTACGTAACTTCCCTATAGTCCTATGGTCACGAGGTTTTTCTTGCGCAGGTTGACTATTCACATTCACAAGTAAACCAAATCTTGTCTCCGGGGCTGATGCTGACATCTTCTCCTGCGTGAATAGGCTTCATGACTATCATTAGAACAATCGTAGTTTTTCTGTAGTGGTTTTCCGCAAATAAACAATTCCGACCGCATGATTGGTTAATAAACCTAGTGATCCCACCACAGTCCTGTGAATCAATGCATACCTTCTTTCGTGCCGAACGTGTCTGTAATTCCATGGTCTAGTCGCTAGTTTTCTCTGTATCACTGTCGAAAGCGTGCGTGTTGAGTTTACCAGTGTACTCACCAATTACACATCCTACTGGAATGTACCCAGTAGCGCGAACTTCACATCCATATTTTGTATTGGCAAGCTTCACTTCACGAAACTCATATACGTTGTTGGAACAGTTACGATCGCGAGAGTAGTTTTCTGGTGTACAATACACACCCAATTCTGCACTAGTGCACACATCGCAAAAGCAGTCTCGGCTACACCGACGGACAGAATGTTGCAGCCACTTTCCCGTCGGGTCAACCGCTGTCAGTGCTCATAGCCCTTTTATTTTCAAGTAACGAATTACAGTATGAGATTAGGCAAAATTAGAGGCAGCTGTATTTTGCGCTAAAACTGGGTTTTGAGTGCTTGTTAAAAGCACTCGTGACAGTGTCAGACTTGATAGATTCCCAAGCGGCAATAGCACGCTTTATTGTAGCTAGCCGTTTTTCCTTAGCCGTCGTAGCAGTAGAGTTCTTTAATGACCACATAACCTTGATCTTTGCTTTAATGGCCCCATAATGCCAACGTCCACGGGCTGGCACACGGACGTGGCATTTTTTTGGGAATGACTGGAGAACTGCCGTAAGTTCCTCCGAGACGATCGCCTCGGATTCACTTGGTACATGACATTCTAAGTTATCCAAGAGCAGCAAAGCCGAGCGTGAAATATGCAGCATAAGTAGAGAACGTGGGTAATACTTCCAGACCCGTGCGTCCATCCAAGCTTTAGTTTGAACTGTAAAAACATGCCCTTAAAAGAAATAAAATCAGTAAGCTGCATCAATAAAAAAATGTCTTCTGACGCACCTAGAGGGTATGTTGGCAGTTCTTCCTTCTCGATCGTTCCGTTTTGCTCTCCGCGCAATATAAAAAGTAGCTGTAGCTTTACGCCATCGACACGAACCGTACAAACCACAGTCAGGCGGGCAGAATGCTTTTGTTGAGCGGTAATTGCTGATGACTAACCCTTCTCAGCCAAAATCTTGCCTGGTGGCGCATCACAGTAGATGCTAGTCTCATCGCAGTTAAAGACTTCGCTAGCAGTGTAGCTGCTGTATTTAGCCTTGAAGAGCTTAGCAAATTTCTCGTGCACTTCTATTAAGTTCTCCTGTTTTTCTATAAATATGTCAAACCAATTTATTTAGTTTCAGTTTATTAGAATACAAATATCAGTATAGTTTATCTTCAAGCCGTGCGATGTGCGCTGCGTGAACCCGTGCCGGTATGTGAAACGTTGCAGCAATCTCAAAAGAGATTGATACGCTGTAAATTGAGCCTTCTTTGCTGCAGCATACTCCGCTAACCAGTCTGGATGCTCTTGCCTAACGTAGGTCGCCATCATAGACGCAGTGAGCGGTAAGGATTCGTGACGGGCATCCTTCATGTAGGAGATGAGTTCTAGTTCAAATGGGATAATCTCAGGACGTCTAGACGCTCTTGAGAGTGCCTTCTCACTGCCTCAAAATGCAAAGATGTCGTCATGCTTTTTCCGCCATAAAACTAGCGTCCTCCGTGGAATGTTTTGGGTGCTGGTAGCCTTGCGCTGACTGAGTCTCTCAGTCGCGATGATAACGTGCCATTTCTGTTTTTAGAGTAGTGCATCCAGCGCTCTTTGAGCTGGGAGAACACCTCGCCGAGGAGTGCCGCAATGGCCAGCTCCTCCGGCGGCTGCAGGGGTCTATCGGTGGGGGTGGCTCCGCAGTTGGCTCGGGTGTTACCTCCATTAGTGGTAGTCAGAGTTGGATACAAGAGCTCTTTCCAAGAGCTGAGCTCGCGGACTATCTGCCAAACAACGTTAACGTACTTTGACTACCTCTGCAAGTTCTTGGATCCTTGAAGTTCTTGGATCCTTGAACTCGCGACTGTTCATCAAGATCCAAAGATGCTGACGCTCAGCAGGAAGAACGTGCTCTTGTCACGACTGTTCCTCGCGTGGGGAAATCAACTCCGTCTCAGTGCGGACAGCGACGCGTCGAGTGATGACGAATCGAGCGATGAAGACGTGGACATAAGCTACTCGTCGCTGTATCTTGTTTTGGAGTCTCGGCGCTACATCACGCACCATCAATGCGTAGATCGCCCACCTTCACGGATAAACTACTATCTTACTCGGATGACCGACGACGACTTTAGGCTCCACTTTCGCATACCAAGATTTATTTTCACGCTGTGTGCCGACCGATTGCCAATTCTCCGGAGCTCCAGAGCGTGGATAATAAGCTACAAAAAGCAAGCACTGAGGTCCATGTGATGGCTCTTCTTAAGATACTCGGATCGCTGGATGGCCAGGGTCGCTCTGCTGACTTTCTCTCTGTTGGAGGGCACACACCAGCGTCATTGCTAGCTAACGTGTCGTGGGGGCACTGATGCGATTAAGGTCGGACGTAATCTGTTGGCCTGGATTGCGAGAGCGTCGTGAAATTGCAGAAAGGATCAAGCAGGTGTTCGAGCTGCCGAATTGTATCGGTCTCATTGACGGTATTTTGTTTCCTTTATACCAACGTCCTATACCAACCGCAACTAGCCGACCTACGATTTCTGTTTGCAGTGCCTTCTTCGTTTTGCCGCTCGTACGATCACTACCGCGACACTTATCATAGTTGGCGGGGTTTGTCATCCATTCAAGCACCACTCGCAGGGAGGACTTCCCCCGTTAACATCATCAGAGTCCCAAAAAATGAGGACCTTCTTCCCCGACCACGTTATCCCGCGGCAAGTCTCCGACGGCGGACCACCTTGTCTCTTATGCTTTGACGGCTGAGCTGCCTTCTTCATCCTGCTCTTGTCAGCCTTGCTAGTGGGGGGGGGGCGTTGGCTGGGCAGGTATTTCCATCGTACTGCCAGCCGTATCGCCTTCTGTGTTCTCTATTGCCTTTTGCGATCTTATGTCTGCAATGTAAGACAGTTCTTGGAAGAAAAAAGCTCGGGTGAGATCTCCTGAATTGCAAGAGAATTTTGGCAAATGAGAGGCGGATTCGTGCAGACTTCATGCTCGCTTTTGCCATCTCCTTGGCGATTTCGTACTGTGCGGCGGTAAGATCACGGTTGTGCGACGGCATGACACGCGTAACATGGTCACCACACTCGAATTGTGAGACTACCTTTAAGGCCATACACGTGAGCATTTTCTCCTCCATGGGCAAGCGGCGTAGAGGGAGCCTGCTTGCATTGCATGCAACAGCAACTGAGGAGATTGCAGCGCATGAGATGAGGAATTGGAACGGAGCAGAGAGTACAAAACATTGCTTGGTTCTTGAAAGCCTTGGACGCTTTCATGCACTGGATGAGCACAACAACATCGCTTGCTTTTAGTTCATTGCACATACTGCGCCAAACAATGGGCTTAACGGTCTTGGAGGGACGTGAAAGTGGAGGGTTTGGTAGGTGGCTTTGTGGCAGGAGAGGCCACTGCAGAATGACTTGGTTGGTAGCATCAAAACTACAATTCATTCGGATGGAACAAAACTACTACTACAACTTGCTGCGATTCGTCCAAATTTGCTATGAACTGTCTACTGATTAGCGCTTGTGGTTTTCAAGTCGGTGGAGAAACCCATGAGCTGTAGTTTCTTCAGGAGGTGACTGGAACGTTGCGCAGTGTTCGAAAGCCGCACCACTTGCTTCCCTGCTTGAATCATGCGATTGAAACAGTCGACGGCATGATTGTGCAATTTTGTGCAACACGCCGTACTAGTCGATGACGACGACGTCGTATTTGTCGATCACGTCCGATAAACCGTTAATAAACTGTATGAGCATTGCTCATTGAGCAAGGTGTTAACGGTGCAGGGAGGATAGGTGGAGGGAGATATGCAGCATATCTCCCTATCATATCATATGCTTACCTTGGTGATGTGGGTACAGGAAGTACTCCCACTTCCGACACCAGATGTTTGCACATTATAATGTCCTACAGGAAGCGGGTCATGTATGTACATGTATCGGTTTAAAGCTGAATCGAGGCAATCTTCAGCATCATGTCAGCTATATCTTCTGTGTCATCTTCCTCCGCGCCACCCTCATCACCAGCGTCGTATTCTTCGACGCCACGTACTGGAGCTACGAGCCCTGTCTTTTGCCAACAGTGCGCAATTGTGGCGGGAGGCGTTGTTGACCGTGTCTGGGTCATTCCTGGTGTCTCGGAACACTTCCGGACGAGCGAGCGCTTGTTGTTGATGGTCATTCACTTGCCCATGGCACTTCTATTCCGGTCTCGAAACTGAGTTTAGTTTCAAAACTCGCGCGCGCGAGTATTTCCTGCTCAAATAGATATCGAGTTGCTCAGGATATAAAGTAACTTTATAAACTAATATTCAAGATGTAACTATATTCAACAGTGTATTCGTTTTGAGCAGTGTCGGAAGCGAGAGTACCGGTACCTACTGTAGTGTAAAATTCTGGAACCAAAATTAAATTTGATGGACTCAGATTAGAAATTAGATTTTGCATTTTAGTGCAAAATCCAATTCTAAAAACTGCGTTACACACAAGTTGAAGTTTTCGGAACAACTCAAAAGTTCGTTGACTTGGAGTCCAAGCCTTGGACACAGATTGACACTGGATCTAAAATGTTTCATCACTGGAACACACGATGCTTTAGGGGATGTTTCATTGGTGGGTACGGAACTGTGTAAGGATGCCTGGCATGCGCATCAATAAATTATTGACAATAATAAAGTAGTGGTAAAAGTGCACAGCACAAATCAAGAAATTCTGCTTGGAAGCAAAGAGGTTGTCGGCAATACCCGTAAGAAGCTTTACCCATTGATACACTTGGCAGTGCCAACCCTGGCACTTGACGGCAACAAGACCCACCGACATAGACTACACTTCCAGATGAACAATCTAGCAGTTTATCCTACATGTACATGTATCACGAAGATTATCTTTCCATCTTCCGAGGAAGTTCCTACGTAGGGAATGCGGTATGTACGGATTCCGATTCAGGTCCGATCAGGAAGCGTCAGCGACTGACGTGTTGGACTCCAGCTTCCTCATGCATTTTTGTTCGCAGTTGCCAGCTTTCCAGCTGATCGTACAGACGGCGAGAATGATTATTCTTTTGTGAGATCGTCATTAGCTTTGCATCAACGCTAAAAATTGTCGTGCCTTCAGGTGTCGTATTTTTTCGAGATGAAAAGGATGGATGCTCATTCCAACACCACAGCAAGTTGAATTCCACGGCGGAAACTCCACACCGAGTCTGACTCAAAGCGCAAGCGAGCGAAAGATCAAAATGTCGGATGGGGTGCTGCATGATCGCACTGCGATTCGCAGCCTGCAACGTGCATAGACATCGTTTGCCCTTCCCCAGACCAGAGCCTCTCCGGAGCGCAACGTCGAGAGCTGTAACAGAGATGGCTCCAGCATTCTCCATTTCACTTAAGTCGCGTGTGCCTTGCCACCCAATCGATTTCAGATGAAACCTGCTTTCGGCCTTGCACTTGTAGCTCTTGTTTTCACGTCTGTCCAAGCTAGTACTTTGCTCAAGGAGACGAAGTTTAACCACTCCGACTCGGACTCGACTTTGGGCTTAAGGAAGTCATGGAACTTTAGCTGGGACGCCTCGGGCTCAGGCGAGAGCTGTGATGCGATCTGTCCGAAGAAATACGAACCTGTTTGTGGCTCGGACGGCGTGACGTATGCGAACGACTGCGCGTTCAGCATTGCCCAGTGCAGAACGAGTAGTTTGAAGTTGTCACAAGTTGGTGAATGTGCAGGTGGATCAGTTCCATCGTCAGCAGAAGCTTCCAAGAGCGGCAGTGCCGCCAAGGCGTGTCCTGATGCGTGCATTGATGTGTACGACCCAGTAAGCGACGAGAATGGCAAGACATATTCGAACGAGTGCTATATGCGAATGGCCAAGTGCAAACAAACCAAGGAAAACGTTGTGGACATCTTAGCAGAGTACAAGAAGCTCTATGGTCGGTCGTTCGGTGCTTCACGTGATGATGAGGAGGATTCCACGAAGGCCCCAACGAAGACGGACAACAACAAGAAGAGTACGAAGTCGAAGACTTCTTCGAACAGCGCAAGTGGTATTGGCAGTCTGTTCGACGATGCTTCAGTTGGCAGTGGCAGCTCCTCGTCAGCTAAAAACTGTACAAATGTTTGTCCCGACATTTACTCGCCTGTATGTGGATCGGATGGTGTCACCTATTCAAGTGTTTGCCACCTCGAGCTTGCTAGTTGCAAGAGTCCGAAGCTCGTACTCGTCCAAGCTAGCGAAGATGTTTGTGCCGGTTCTGACACAACACAACAGCAAACTGTTTCCAAGAATGTGACCACGTCCACGAAGACCCCCGCTGTCTAGATATCTGGCTATGAGCACTGCTCTAGTGCGCCGGTAAATATGGTGAGAGCCATCGAATGAATGAGTGTAGAGAGTAAATCCAAGTTAATGTTGATCTAATTGTCACCGACTGGGAAAATGGCTCACAACACACGCTAATATGGTCAGACAGCGCCATCTGCGTATTCTACACCACCACGAGCAGCGAGCAACAGGCGGATGTACGGACGCAGTATCCACTAGGTGAATTGGCTCGCTTTTCCTTGACCAACGAAATGAGAGTCAATTGCTTTCATTCAACGTTTTGCGCAAGACAAAGTATCCGATGAAGTTTGGCGTCGTTCTCGTTCTCGCGGCTGCGATCGCTGCATCTACCAATGCTGCCAACTCAACAACAGGAAGCGCAAGCTCGCAATGCTCAGAAATTTGCACGAGGATTTACAAGCCGGTGTGTGGCTCAGACGGTGTCACCTACTCCAACGACTGCGTCCTCGCCGCGGCCCAGTGCAAGAGTGGGGGAGTTATCACCAAGGTTTCCGACGGACCTTGTTCTTCTAAAACGCCGTCAGTTGCAGGCTCAGAAGAACGCAACAACACCACTGGCTGTCCAGACGCATGCCTTGACGTTTATGATCCTGTGACGGACGAGAACGGTGTCCAGTACTCGAACGAGTGTTATCTTCGGATGGATCAATGCAAGGGCGAAACTGGGAGTTCCAACAGCTCTTCCCTTGCTACACCCTCCACTTCGCTCGAAAGTGAACAAGACAGTTCAAGCTGCGAAAACCGCGCGTGCACCATGGACTACAACCCAGTGTGCGGTTCGAACGGAGTCACGTATTCGAACTCCTGCATGTTGGGTATTGCCAATTGTAAGGACTCCACCATCACCGAAGTAGGCAAAGGGAAGTGCGCATAGGACGATGGCGATTCTATCTCTTCTTGAACTAAGCTTACATATCTGCATTGTCGAGATATGAGTTTCCAATAAAACATTCATGTGAGTTGTCAGTGACAACCTGTTGTTGGCATTGTCTAGTTGTCTACGTATGCGTTACGTATTAGTTATCCTGATATTTTCGTTTTACGGTTAGACTGTAAAGTAGCTAAATACTATATCAAAATAAAGAATTATAAATTTTAATAGGTATATACGCAAAAATCTATAGCAAACCTCTAACAGAATTTGGAGTGGAATGATGTTGTCAAAAGTCCGCTCACAGTGGAAAGTTATCGAATGGCTCAGCCCAGATCCATGTTTCGTCCTTACGAGTTCGTGCGGGTTAGAATTTTTTACTTGGGAGTAAACGTTAACAGTTCAGTAGATAGAAAGCGTTGACTAGTTTTTCAGTGGAAATTCCACCATGTATCTGCAGGACTGAAATATCGCTTCAGTGATATGAGGATATGACGAAAACCAAAAGAATGCAGGATACGTGCAGCAGGAGACCATTTCCAATAGATATAGCTGCGACCTGCACGTACTTCGACTCCGTCATTTAAACTCGTGGGGCATCGAAAGACACTACATAAGAGATTGGGCATTTACCATAAGTATTTATAAATCTCTAAAGTAGCCGGTTAAACAACAGCTTTTCTGAACAAACTAATGGCTCGTCATGAAACGCGAAATGAGTAAAATGTATTGAGGCATCACTACGTCGTGGATACAGGCTTTCAATAATTGTACCGGTATCTCCCGTTTTGCCACCGGTGCCAGATAAACAAAATAGCCATCGATTCGCTGTTTATCTGGCGCTCTTTCAAAACTGATGTTGAAGACACGTACCATCCCATCAACAGAATATTTCGTACAGTTGTGTGTAATTTTTGTGAATCAACGCACTGAATTAATGAGGTACACATTTTAGGGTAATACTATAAACACATATGAATCAAAAATGTTGATATATGAATCAGTACTTAACTCGCGCTTAAAACTTAAATAAGTATTGTGAAAATGGAGGTTACGTACCGCAAAATTCATGTCATGTAATGCCTCAGGGAGCAATCTTGATAGATGAACTACAAGAGACCGTTTTGCTAAAACAACAGAGTTCCTAAGCTTCTCACCAGGCAGCTCAGCATTAATATCACAATCATTTGTCAAATCTCAGTGAATTATGGATATTCCTCAGAACCACATCTGGATCCGTCGTATGGGGAAAGCACAGCCCAACGATACCGCATTACAATGTGAAGTAATTTACATGTACTCTATCTCACGTAGGTATGCGCACGAACAGGCATTTGTATCCAGCGTAAAATACTACATTCATGCAGACAGAATTCGTAAGGAACGAGACATACAAAACATGTGAACTTGAAACCATTTTGTGCGGTATCCTCATCCTGAGAAATGTAACTTCTGTCTTAATCGCTGATTAATTCGTGGGATTGCACCACAAACATAAAGACAGATCGATTTGCAGATGTTTGGTCCGTACATCCGCGCACTGCCGCTGCGGCAGTGCCGCAGTCACTGCGGAGCATTGCTGCAACCGGAATCCCAATCTCTCTGATAAGCACGCTCACCCACTCAGTGGGCGTGTGGGTTACCAGTTCATGTCACGATTGCGCGAGGCAGAGCTATCCTTTGAGTTGCCATTACAAGGGGTACCGGTGATTCATTTTCGAATCCGCTTCGAGCTCAACACCCCAACACTTCCAGCACCATGAAGTTCGCCCTTACTCTCACACTTGTGGCCGTCGCCGTCGCAGCTACGGATGCCCAGCGAAAGCTTGCTTTCGCTCCCGACTACAAGGGACCTGCATGCGGTGACATGTTGTGCCCTGACAACTACGAGCCGGTGTGCGGTTCGGATGGCGTCACCTACAGCAACGAGTGCAATTTGGGCATCACCAGTTGCAACGAGGGGAAAACCATCACGAAGGTCGGTGACGGTGCTTGCCCGTCAACACCCTCGTCGTCAGCTACACCTGCACCTGCGAACTGCCC
>NBNE01000577.1:0-20215 GCA_002215365.1 Phytophthora megakarya
CTTCTTGCTCTAGATCCCGCCACATTTCGTGAATTCTCTGTTCACATTTCAACACATTTTTGAGGATTTTCGGTCCTCCATCCGATGAAAGGCCATGACACGGATAGAAACACCGCACCGGAATCATAATGTCCACTCCAGCGTCTGTAGGATTCAAGGTCCTATCCAAAGTTGCAATTTTAGTCAGAGCATCCTCATACTCCTTCGACGGATGCGTGCGGTGCTCCACTCCACAAAACAGAGCGAGGTCGAGCCCCATGTGGTCTTCGTCGTTTGTCCGCCAGTCTTCGTCCTGGTCCAAAATGAGGAAATAGTCGGCAGCCACGTCTTGTTCGAACTTGGCGTCTCCTTCGCGGCCCAAGACGACGCCGCAGTGTCTCGTGAGCAGATATTTCCACGCCTTCTGGTCCACGTGCGCTACAGCAGCTAAGAGCGCCAAAGCCTCCCGCACGTGTCTGAATTTCGCCTTGAAAGTGTCCTCTCCCGACCACTCCATGTCAAACTCGAACTCGTTGCCGTCCTCGTCCTCCGTCAGCGCACAACGCATCGGCAGCTTCACCTCCAGGAAGAACCTGCGCTCGTCCCACACGTCCCAATCCCGCTCCACGCGCTTGTACGTGATCAGCCTCTTCACCGCTTCGCACCATGGCAGCAAGAAGCCCCAGCGCCGATCCAACTCGGACTGACGCACCATTTTCGAAATTGAAGCCATGTTGGGCAGGTACATGTAGCCATCTCATTTTCATCCAATCGAATTTTACATTGTTTTAGCCAATCAAACGAGTCATTTTAATTTGCAATATGCAGCTCCAAGTCGTGTCGCTAGCGCTACAGACTCATGCTGTCGGTGCGCTTCCCCACGTCGGAGTGCTCGTGTCGACGTTCCTAGGTCCTTCATCGTGTCTTTCTCTGTCTGACGCGTGTTCGTTGGGCTCGGTGGCGCTGCTGGATTGGCTCTGGGACGTCAGTTGCGTCTCTTCGAGTGACCGAACGCCTGGATGGACTCTGAATAATTATCTGCGGTCGGAACCGCTGTACATGGAGTGGCAATTTCGAGAAGGGCTGCAAATTGCTGCGAGTCGGGGAGATCTGGACACTCTGAACTGGTTGTTTCACCACTTTTCAGGTCTTGAAGTGCCGTCTGAAGTGGTCACAGCTGCTGCGAAGAACGGACATTTAACTGTGCTAAAGTTTCTACTGCAGCACGATCAAGGACGCAACTGCACACACGAGAACAAGAAGGTGGAGCTGGACGAGGATTCGTGGACGGACAGTGTCCCAGTGATGCCCACGGACTGGAAGGGCCCTGGGAACGCAGTGAGGTGGGGAGGCCACGCCACCCGTGAAGCTGTACGAGCCAAACACTTTGACATCGTTCGGTGGTTGGACGAACATGCACTTCATGAAAATGACCAGGAGGAGATGGATGACGTCATTTATGTGGCTGCAAATGGTGGTTCCGTCGCATTTGCAGAGTCGATTTTGCCAGAAGGGACCACGGTGGCTCAGTATGTCCACGAGAGAGCCCTACCTGATGCAATCCAATGGTTGTTGGACAATAATCTTGTGCTGCACAATCAGGACGCATCAGCTTCTGCGATTTTTACCTTAGCTCGGGAAGGAAACTTGGAACTGATGAAAAGTGTTGCTAAACTGCACAGCACGAAGCGGCTGACCCGGGATTGGGTCCAGAAATGGGAGTGGGGCATGGGATCTGCCTGCGAACGGGGAGATTTCGCTATGATCAAATGGATGGCAGATCATCGAACGGGGAAAGAAGCATGTCGACGCGATAATGACAACAAGATACAAGCGGCTGACCCGGGATTGGGTCCAGAAATGGGAATGGGGCATGGCATCTGCCTGTGAACGGGGAGATTTCGCTATGGTCAAATGGATGGCGGAGCATCGAACGGGGAAAGAAGCATGTCGACGCGATAATGACAACAAGATATTCAATACTACTGATATCATCCAAAGTGCAGCAAGAGGAGGGCACATTAAGCTACTGGAATTTCTCTTTCAACAAGGGTGGAAAGATGAATATGCTTCGACTTTGATAAGTGCGGCTCGGAGTGGGCACTTGGAATGTGTGAAGTGGTTGTTGGAGAATGCACCACCTTTTGGTCAAGACAATTCAGCTACGCATGTCGTAGTAGCAGCCGCGGAGAACGGCCACTTGGAAATACTGCAATTCTTTCATGATCTAGACAAATCCACCATTAGTACTGAGAGACAATCTAAACGAAGGCAGGTAGAGCGGACTGTTGAATGGTGGATTGATGCCAAGGAAGCGATGGATAAAGCTGCAGCTAAGGGGCAACTAGAAGTGGTGAAGTGGATTCATGCCAACCAGTTTAACGGGTGCACGAAGAACGCCATGGATGATGCCGCTCGTAATGGTTACTGAGAGACAATCTAAACGACGACAGGTGGAGCGGACAGTTGAATGGTGGATTGACGCCAAGGAAGCGATGGATAAAGCCGCAGCTAAGGGGCAACTAGAAGTGGTGAAGTGGATTCATGCCAACCGGTTTAACGGGTGCACGAAGAACGCCATGGATGATGCCGCTCGTAATGGACACGTGGACATACTGCAATGGCTGCATACGAACACAACAACAGGGTGTACTACACGTGCGATGGATATTGCCGCATACAGAGGCCATTTGGAAGTGTGCAAGTGGCTGCATCATAATAGATCGGAAGGATGCACTGCTGACGCAATCGAGTATGCAATTGGAAACGGTCATATGCGGGTCGCATATTGGCTTCGTTTGCACTACCCGGAGTTCATCCCTGATCGCAACAGGCTGTGGAGGTATCCGTCCAACACGTTTGATATGTTGCTATTGTTGAAAGTGCACTACCCCAATCTCTTCAGCCTGGAATTTGGTCGTGGCACGAAGAGTGATCTTTTATATGAGAAACGAAGAGGGGGAGATTATCTCATAGCACAGTGGCTGGATCTTACCCACCCTGGTCACCCCACTGAACGACACCAGATTGTGATGTGGCCACTGCTGAGCTTTTGAGATGTTATTATTGGCGTATCTCCGTCGCCCTCGATTCAGTTGCAAGGTCCACATGCCAACCTTACGCATCTATACTTGGCAGCAAAATAAAATGGGCACACCCGACGATAGACTGTCAAGACACTTCTCCACAGTTTGATATCAACGAAAATGGTAAACCACGTCAGCATCCAACCCGTTGGGGATCGTCGGGAGCAGCAGATCAGAAGGTTATCTACTGCCGCGAATATTAAACGACACACACGACGTGTGTGGGCCCATAGCCAAATTGGACATCGCAGCGAATATTCCGTCGAGCGGCTGCTCGCATTCCGGGACTACTATCAGCGCACCTCTATTGCCCGAGTCTTTGCAGTTTGTTTCTTGACCCCGATTCCTGCGTTGTTCGTTACATTAGCAATTGATTTGATTCCATTGAAACCCCCTTCCGAAGGTTGGCAAGAAAATTATGCAATGTGGATCAGGTTATTAATCTCAACCTTCGCCATCTCTTTGGGGCTTATAGCACAAATTAAAGAGGTCATTGTGGCTCAAACAATCTCGAATGTCGGCGCGTTCAAAATCGCGCTTGCGACATCTATAGTTTATGTTGGAGTATCAATTGGAATCGCGGCATCATGGCGATATCCGATTCCATTTGGGTATGTGCTGCTGGTTGGACCATACGTGTCAATTTTCTCGTTCTTTACCGTATTGGTGATCGGACCACGAGTACTGACTCAATCAAAGATACTGCGACAGCAGATAAAGTCTCAATTGCAGATTGTTGCTACACAAGGGGTTGTTGCCGTAGCATATCCACTTTTCAGCGCAGTCTTCAACCAACTCACCGGTGTGGAGCAAACCGCGTTCGTAATGGTAATGCCTCTAATCAAGTTTGTCACCAAGCAAATTATCGCAAACGCAGCGAAGAGGCTCAATGAATACGTTGGCCCCATTGTGGTCTTCTCGGTTGACGTATTCAATGTATTTTATGTTGCGATATGCATGCAAGCGGCAACGTCAACTGTAACAACACTGCTCATCATCGGCTCGGATAGTTTTCACGTTATTGTTGCTCTTCGCAGCATTTTCCAGCGGAATTATGACATTCGCTCACAGGTGAGAGGTCTTTCATATTATCTGAACGATTTACCTATCATGGTTCACGTGCTCTTTCGCGAGTCGGAGGCTGCTCGTAGACACATCCGAGTACAAGCTCCTTTCCCTCTTTCCCTCTCGAAAGAAAGCAGAAACTTCGTTGAGAATTTAAAAAGTCTAGCAACACGCGACGTGCATTCAAAGCAAAACGAAATTGACTGTGAGTTGCCGTCGATGGTTGCTAGCCAATTGGCTATTCAATGGGTTCCGACCATTCCAAAGATGCCTACGCTAAAACATCACCGTGTTATCCACGTCAACCCACGTGGTACGAAACCAACACAGCCGGGTTTGTTCTCTTCAAAGTCTGGGGAAAATGTATTTGCGACAACAAAGATTGAAATGTCTAAGCCATCCTTGCAATCGGTTCGGCACGCTCTCCAGACACTTTATCATTCGGAGTATGTATTGATGGCCGAGTACATCGAGTTTATGCTGCCTGTATTATATGCATTATACCTTGCCGTGCTTTTCCACCTACCAGTTGCAGCTTATTATCCTCATACAGCAACGATGACAAGACCAAAGCTGCAAGATACATTGGTCAACATTTTAGCGTTTTCAACGGTCGAGTTCGTCACATTCATCGGTCTTGTCTTATTGCTACGACGGAAGTTTGGCTTCTCACCACTATATCAGTTGGCATTCGTATTGGAAACACAAGCGAACACCTTGCAAGGGCATCTTTTCGTATGGACACCGTTTATCTTGCAGTTAACGCTGGCTCACTATGGTACGTGCTTTTTGGTGTGACTTTGATGAGACTTATGATTGGTTTTGTGGGCAGGAGTTGATTTTAGTTTTCGATTCTCGTGACTAAATAAATGTTTACTTACATCAAAAACTTTTCTAACATACTATCAAAACACGAGATGAGTTGCACAATTAAAAGCGTTGAGGTTGCCGGTAATAGGACACACGTCAGCATGAAACTTGTGGAGAAACGATTCATGCATGATGCAGTGATCTTACTAGTATAATTCGACTCCCGTAAGTGTCTAATTGGCATTAAAAGGAAGCCGATTTCAATAAACGAGATGCACTGCAGTAAATGGAAGTGATGAGTGGCGTCATACAGTACATGTAATAACACGTAACGCTACCTCGAACTTCGAAGTCATCAAGTTCGAAATACAAGAACTAGAGGGAAGGTTGGTACATAGTACCATGCTCTCCTCGTAGCACATTTTGGCGGTGTCAGATATTGTCCAAACAATGTCCGAAATTGTTCAAAAATATTTTGCAGTTTTGGCGTAAATTACAGAAACCCTCCCAAATCCGATGTGTAGAAATGCATTTGTAACGCTAAAGGTAATATGGTAGCATTTTAGTTTTAGTAGCAACTTGAAGCTACAGATTTTAATCTATGCCAGATTTAGGTACCGGTATGTAGTTGAAGCTATAGGAAGTAAAAATTTAATTATTTTCGACGTTAACAATCCCGGACAATAATACGGATATTGCGCACTTAAGTCATATTGAATGTTGCTACAGTGTTGCTCGCCAGGACTGGCTTGTTCAACGCGACGTTGATCTGTCAATGCACCTCCATTTATTAAACGATTAACATTAATCAACGCATCTTCAACGTCTGCAGTTTGCCAACGATAGCTCTGGTGTGTTTTGCAGAACTTAGTTGTACTGTGTGAAGTACTGTTATTCTCATTTGGGTCGTGTACTAAATGCAGTACTTCGGGTGGATGAGCAGAACCGAAATGTTTATTGTTTGGCAAAGGCAACACTAGTTGACCTCTCGTACCCTGATGTAAAGGTTCCTGCTCAACGAAAGCGGTGATCAAATCCCGGTGACTGAGCATGTAGATTTGTTAGAAAACATAAGCATTACCTCAGAAGAATGAGTCAGTCCCATATTACAGATATTTGAAGTGTTTGAGCCTCCACCGGCAGTACAACACCCGGGTTTCGAGAAGAGTACCGATACTGTAGGAAATCCGGAATGATTATATCATACGATGGATGATCCACTTTCATAGCGTCGCCAACACAGCACAAGATAGGTTTTCAATGGGACACCAGCATTCTAGGCAATCGGCGGCACCAATGCATTGGTCTTCTCCGGATGTAGTTGGCTCACGCTATGATAGGTTTCTACAAGAATGACAAGACTAATTCATTCATGACCGCTCACAATTGAATTTGCCGGTAGGACCATGGCATCCCTCAATCTGCTCCGGGTTCTGCTGTTTGTCGCCACCATTGCAACCAATGCCGGTTGGTCCGTTGCACAGGAGGCGACGACTACGACTGCTGCAGACATCAAGCCCAATCGTCCACAGTTTTTAATCACCGGCGACTCGATCACGGAACAAGCTGCTGATCCGACCTTCGTAGGATATGTTACACTGTTTACATACGCAGTCTCGCAGTCGTACGATGTCGTGCTCCGCGGACTCTCGGGCTACAATACGAGGTGTGTTCTCGTTCATCTAGGCATAGTACTGCTTCGTTCTAATCTGGTTGTGTGTGATCAGGTGGTGGCTCAAATACGTCCAACCTACTCTTGACAAGGAGCTCGAGAGCGGCACGTACAAGCCGTCAATTATCACGGTGTGGCTTGGCTCCAACGACGCCACTTTGACCAACGGCAGCAACGCCGAAATGCATGTTCCTTTGCCGGACTACAGCAAAAACTTGCTTGAAATTGTCACGAGATTTCAGGCTGCAGCACCCAAAGCCGAAGTGGTCCTGATCACCCCACCCCATGTGGGCGATGCTGACAGAGCGAAGGAAGCTCAAAAGCGCACGGACGCCAAGAAGGGTTTGCTCGACCGTTCTAATGCCATGGCTGGCAAGTATGCCAGCGCTTGCGTACAGGTCGCCGCCAAGGCTGGAGTCCCGGTCTTGGACTTGTACACCCATTTCAACAAAATGCCCGAAGCGAAACGCAACACGTACCTCCACGACGGTCTGCACTTCAGCAAGGCTGGCCACGTCGTCGTTAACGATTTACTTCTGGAATTGATCAGAAAGGATTTCCCGGATGTGGGCAAGCAGATCGATGTCTACCAGTACCCCTTCGTCAGCAAGTGGATGGAAGAAGATCCGTGGACTGGAGCAACTGGAGCAACTGGAGCAACAAACACATCTTCCACCAGTCAATCGTAAATGTGGATGTTGTACCAACGTCCTTGGTGCCAACGATCAGTTGGGATCCAGACGAATACACGTAACCCTTTTGAGTTTTCATTTCTCGATTGTACACGTTTATACTGCCCGCGTATGAAATTCCGAGTACGAACGTGCTTCCCATTGACGCGCTCAAAATGGTTTGGACTTCGTGATTACGGACAATGTACGGGCAATTATTGTGTTGGTAACGAGTGTGTACATGCCATCTTGCAACTTTTAGGCTGACTTCTTCATTCTAGCATATCCGTGAAGACCCACTGCTGATACTCCACGGTACCAACACGTCACTTTGACCATTTTCCACTCAAAGCTTTCCTTATAATCGTTTCACGATGAGTTTTCGGTGGCCACAACGTTATCTCCGCATAACTCATACCACGGACAAGGTGTAACGTAAGAACAGCACCATTATTAAGCAGCACTTTCATCAGCTCTTTCGTGTAAGTATCCTCCATTATTTTGGCGTGATTTTCCATGTATACCTTGTTTCCGTGGTTCAGAAACCAGAAAACTGAGTTGTCCACCTTCCCATGCAAGCAAAATATCTGAGATCACAACGTAGAGCCATTCCATGGTGTTAAAACAACTGTACGTGCTTGGGTGGTTCAATAACAGTATAGTCTCGATATACACAATGTGCCACGCACTAAGAAATTGGTCTTCAGTATAACCTTCCACAGTCCACATGAGGTAAAATTCAAGAATTTCTGTTCACATTTTCGGTCAAACAAATTCACTTCCTCATTTATTCCTTTCTACACGTCAGCCAATTTGAAAATGCCATAGACGAAGTACATTATATCCAACAAAAGAATAACGTTGGTTAAGTCTTAACTAGGCGACAACGACGCTAGTACCCTTCGTCTGTACTACGATGTTCCCACAGATCTGGCAGAGCCCCATCTCCGAGGTGTGCTACTGCTCGGAGCTTTACGAACCCGACGAACATTTGCCGAAACAATTTCCAAGTCTCGTTCACCATCGTCTCATGTACCTCCACTTCATCAATCAGAGGCAAAGTCCCGTCACGATCGATATCAATGCTACTCCTTCGTCCGCTATCTGTTGGAGGTTCGTGTTCTTTTGTTTCTTTGTCGAAAACCTCTGTGAGTCTCGCAAGTTTTTCAAGGAAAAGATTATGTACCGCTTCTAGGTGCTCAACATTCTGACTGGAAACTGTAGTAGGAGACGAAGATGAACTCAGATAAAGCACATTATCATTGCCTTCAGCTGACAATCCACTGAGCGATTTAGCCGGAACACGATTATTTTTTCCAATCTGCCGAAGATCTTTCAATAGTTCTCCACAGGTTTCTTGATAATCCTCCCACGTGCTGACCAGGAGCTCGTAGCTCTGCAACGGGTATGGTTTAATTTCGAAATGGTTTTCAGCAGCTTGTTCTAGTATTTGGAGCTGGTACACCACTTCCTTTGCGACAAGAGGAAAACAAGCAGCAGCAATACGATCACTCATCGGGTCAGTCTTTGATGTAGTGCTAGCATCACTACTTTCGTTGTCGCTTGGCTTTAGCAGAGTTTTCTCCGTAATATACAATCGCCGTAAAATAATACACAAATCCTCCGATGTAAATGTAATGCCAACCTTCTGCAGTATGTTTGACAGCGTTTCTAATTGTAACAATGCTTCAAAATGTACCAATTCATCTTGAGCCTCGCAGCAAGCCACTCGTATGTCGTTGAGACGATGGAGAATGTAGCGTTTCCATTCATTCAGTGCAAGTACGAGGAATGCATTGGCCTCCATTTTGGACGGGGCAACACTTTTCTTTCCGGTGGCACATTCGATAATGCGTTGTTTCAATCGCATTTGCTGGTCCGAGTTAAGGTTGGCGAATGCTGTTTGTAAAATTGTCTCCACAACAGGAAGTGCAATAAAATCTGGTTGTGTACCTACCAATGGAAGGAAAGCGCTGTTAGTATCTTCACTTTTCGATATTGGAGCAGCGTTGATAAGGTGGAAATTGTGGAGCCCACACCGAAAAATTGCATGGAGGAAAGCCAATGCCTCGTTCTGACCCAGTAGTCTATCTTCTGGACAAGAATTGGTCATACAACAGAGGTGACTGAATAGAAGTGCCAGCGAATCGGTTCGTACAAGCGAGCGACAATTTGAAAACACATCGTGGATCATGCGTTCCGCTTCCAAACGTGTACCAAATTTCTCTAAGAAGAAATCGTAGATCAGCTCCACAAAAATCGGTTTTGGTGTAGGACCAATACCCCCATTGAGAGAACTCGAGACTGTTAGCTGTAATGGCGATGCTCGACCAACGTGAAAGACACTACTGGTGCAACTAAGTTCCCCTAGAAGCGGAGCTAGACGCACAGATAACATCGACCGGCGCAAAATTGAAGAAATGACTAACCGCAACCAGATTACAGGTCGTTCTGCCCTCCGACACCTGTAATTTAATGGTCCAGTGCCGTAGCGGCGGTGCAGCAGTGGTCGCATCACTAACGGGGGTCCCTGGTCCTTTAGTAGACGTTTTCGGAACTTCATCTGCACTCGTTGTACACTCAACTTTTGCCTGACTGCATCGATCAGAAGCTCCGCTCTGGTCAATTCAACATTACAAGAATTAGCGATTGCTGATGAACAAACTTTGAATATCAAAATACGTACGATGACTTTTCTCGTTCGCGGGCGAAGTCCAATAGCCCATGCAACGCTTTCTCGATACTAATCAAATCGTTGGAACTAAACAAACAACCTGTGGATTCTCGTCGTATGAGTTTGGCAACACCGATGTTGTCAATCAGTCTCTGGAACAACGTTAGCAACCGAATTCCGTCACTGAATCCTCCTTCCATCAACGTTGAAGAAATTTCGTACGCTAGTGAATCTGTCATACTACGTGTCCATAGAGGCAGCTCTTCGATTGTGGAGCTGATTTCGTTCCCAAGTATGGTGAAAAACTTGTCCACAATAAAAGCAGCTCTGGAGCTTGGTGTCATGTATGCGGGTGAACGAGAGAACGGATGGCCAAATAGTCTGGAGATTACTGAGCCGGGGCTTTCAAGTCGCATACACGTTGAAAAGAATTGCCACGTTTCAGCTGCATCCATGAACGAATCGAAGTTGACAGTACCATTCCCTTTGGTGTACGCGTTTCGAAAGAGCGTAGCGATCATGAAAGATGGAATCTCGTCATTCAGAGTGTGCACCATAACACGGAACTGCTCCATGTCCATTGAGGCGTAATTAATTCCTAGCATAGCCGATAGCGACATATCCGCTGCGTCTTCAACTGCTGATGCCGCGGCTGCAGTTGTTGCAGTTTGAAACATCAACCGAATAGCAGCGCGTCGATGGGCTTGTTCTTCCTTGTATTCAAGCATCATGAGTTCGACCCATAAATTTGCGTCTACAAACTGTGTCGGGGCTTGCATACCTGCTTCATCAATTACTTTACCATGTCGATCCAATTTAGGTTGCTTGTCGTTGTGAGCTTCGTCTGTTTCCACCTCACATTCCTTCGTTTTCGGCTCCAGATAAATTTCAGGCCTTTCATCGTCAGGTACATTCGTGACCACATACTCGAGAATCTTTTTGTCTAGCACTTCCCGTTCTGTTTCTGCTGCCTTGCAGAGTATTACACTAGTAGCAAGCGATGCATGGTACGGAGATATCCAAATGGTTTTTGGAACTCGCACAGGCTGAGTCGTACTAGATGGTGAAGAATGTTCAGTGCTTGGTGAGTTTTGACCGAAAAGTAGTGCATACTGCTTAGAAAACAATTCATACGACATTTTGTCACGAAGTGGACCCCAATTCATGCGTCCTCCAAGCAAAACATCCAACACTCGATAACAGTGAAGCATAAAAACTTGTTCATCTTCGCCAAATTTTTCGTCAAGAAGTGACAAGAACAGTTTTGCCTCTAAGTATCCCTGCTGAACCAGTGATCGTACGCCATAATAAAGACACCAACGATCCTCATCTGCCTGAATTTGGCGGCGTTCCGCTGCTTCCAGATCATTTGAATCACCGACAACTTCCACTCCAGATTCATCGGAAATCTCTTCGGTAATCGCTTTCTCTTCTTTCAACGCGCGCCATGGCGAGAACCACGCGTACACAAATTCTGGCATTCGAATACGTAATGGAAACAATCCTGCTGTGCGTTTACACATGGAATCGTCGATGCGCTTAGCAAACATGATTGATCGCATGCAGCTAAACGTCCAAGAAGCATCACGCTGTGGCCTACGGCCACCTAGGTTCGGCAGTAGAATTCGGAAGTAGAGACACTGGATACGTCTCTTTTTCGGCATCTTGAAACCTTCCGGTTCATTAGAAACGAGAGCGTTGATGTTGTCAGGCCCCTTATCTCCTTCAGTCGGTCCTCCATTCGCAGATAAATTTTGCTTACATCGAACACAAACTGCACCTTGTGGCTGCTTGTTGCCATTATTTTCACGGGTTGAGAGTGAATTCTGCTCTCGTTCCTCTGCATCTTCTTGAGCTTGTCTGCGCATTTCTTCTTCTCTAGCTTCTTTAAGCTCTTGAGCAGCAATCAGATTGCTTTGCTGCTCCATCAATGACGCTATCATGGTATCCTTAGTACTCACCAAAGTGTTCAAACTTGCAACTTTCTCTTTGCATGCGTCTCGATCTCGAATAAGCTCGTCAATTCGACTGAGTAATTGTTGTTTTTCGTGAACTATGGGGCGTAGCTGCTCTATCTCCTCTCTACATTGTTCGTACTTGTGCTCCAACTTAGTGTAGCTCTCACGGAGTTCAACAGCCTTCACCTTTTCGGTATCGTCGCGCATCTGTCTGAAGATTGCATTCAGTGCTTTCATCGTATCCCCCATTTTCGTCATTTGGTCCTTGGAATCGGTCACTCGTTGTTCTAGCTCGCTCTTGTCAGCCTCAAAGGTAGTTTTCAACTTGATTATTTCTTCTTCATAGTGTTCTTTCATGCTTTGTGAGTCTTGTTTGTGTATTTCATTCGTTCGACGTATTTCTTCGCGAAGATATTCAACTTCATCTTTTTCCTGAGTTAGTTCTTGTCCTTGTGATCGGAATAGCTGTTCGAGCTGGAAAAATACTTTTGCATACAAGATGCGAGCCTTGCGAAGAAGTACACCCTGTTCGAGAAAAGAGACTGTGAGCATCGATTCGAGTTCACCTATGATCACATCCGACCATTTCTGCTCAAACATCAACTTGGTTAGCATTGTTCGGTCATCCGAAGCCTTTTCATGAGCTGTCGAATAACTGTATCGCTGAGCTATTCGAGCGTGAATAGCCATGAAATCCTGGTCAAGCATCGCGAGTTTTTCTTCACAGGCGACGTCTAGATTTTTCTTTTTGGTCGCAAACTGGATGGCTGCATCGAAACAATGGTCTAAGTCGATCAAGTCTACTCGGCGAGATGGTCTGTCAACACCCGTAATACTAGTTTTATGGATGGATGTGGATCCTTTACTCCTCTTCGACCGTTCGTCCGAACCAGGCAGAAACAACCACGTTTTGTTCTTGTTTTGCGTCGCATGAAAACAACTTGTGGTCATTTTTTCAATGGAATAAAAGTGGGAAATTGAGGAATTGTCTTCTTCATCAGTCTGTTGGTTTCTTGATACAGGCCGAGATGTGACTCTATGGGTAGTCCCTGGTAACATTCCAGTGGATTTGGAAACACCCAGTTCTACCTTTGGAAGTACTAACTTTTTCAGCTTTGAGTCCGTTGCATACAGCGAGTCCGCTTGGGTTGATGATACCAGTTTCGAGAAGTTGGATGCACGGAACAGCGAACTCTTGTGAAGAGGTTGAGTGCTTTTTTGCTCAAGCAGAAATTTTCTCACGTCGAATTCACCTTTTACCACCCCAACATTTTGGTTGGGCAAATTTCCTGCGGTTAACGGAGGTTGTCGTGCTTGGTATAGATCTGGTGACGACAGATCTGGCGATGTCGAATGGAGTTGAAATGCAGTACCTCCCATTGCAGTAAATGGTCGAGTAGATGCCAACTCGTCAGCGTTTTGCCTCCATCGAGTCTTGTTGAACTTCCTTGAGCTGTGAGCTTCCTCCATGCGATCACTACACAATTGTGCTCCAGCGAAGGACAGAATGTGTACTTTGAACCGCCGCAAAAAGTAAAACCGTTGAGTGTTTTTGTTTACATTGTTAGCTTGCAGTACCTAATACATGTCGAAATAATATAAATCCGAGTAAGCATTATCCGGGTATATTGTCAGCGATCGCATGTGCACAATAGGCTAAAGCATTCTAAGCGAGAAGTGATGCAGATCGGACTATCATTTTCCTGACGGGCCTGTGCGGTAGTCTCGTTGCAATACGGCGAATCGTATATACACGCTATTTCTAGTAAATGGAGCTAGACAAAAAGCAGATATTCGTTTCTGAAAACTCTGGAACGTGACTTTCGAACCAACGGATTTGTTGTGTAGAAAATTGTCGAAATGTTGAATCGCGGATGACATTCGAAGTTCTTGGTAACGTACACTGAGATTGTAGCTAGTTAATACAACCGAATCCATTTCGACAAACTCGCTGTCTTGAGCAGATTTGGCCCCACTTTCATGACTGTTTTAAGAAATAAGCTTATCTTGGGGGAATTAAAGCAACTTGGGATTTTCAGCGAAGTCGACGTTTCTCAAGCTGCTAACGCAAGGTGAACTCGATTTCTTTGGATTCTTTCAGGTTAATTTTCCATTTGCAAACCAAGATAATGGTCTTACGAGTACTACGTTGAAAGATACTTTTGGGCGTCATCATTTGATTAGACAATGTTCTCGTAAACAATGTCATGTCATAAACATGTCATGTCGCAGTCCACTTCAACCTTACGTGATCAATGCTGCTCAGAATTGCTAACGTAATGCATTGCTGCTTGGCCACCTCATTCTGCAATTTGCTGCATTCCTCACAAGCTCCCACGTTCCAACACAGACCATGGCTTCGAATGGCAGTTCAACCAAAATGACGTACCGTTTCCTCGGCGACTCTGGACTTCTCGTCTCCAAACTCTCACTAGGGTCGTGGGTGGACTACAACGAGAAATTCACAGTGGAAGGATGGTACGAGTTGATGAAGATGGCCTTCGAGCACGGCGTCAACTTCTACGACACGGCTGAGATGTACGGGAGAGGCCAAGCTGAAGAACTCATGGGTGGAGCTATCCAAAAAGGCGTCGACGAAGGAGTTTGGACCCGTGAAGATTTGGTCATCTCGACGAAACTTTTCACCGGCACCAAAGGGCTCTTGCAAGGTGGCCCCAACAACGAGGGAGTGAGTCGCAAACACGTCGTGGAAGGCTTAAAAGCGTCTTTACGTCGTTTGCAACTCGATTACGTCGATGTGTTGTTCTGTCACCGCTTCGACGCCTTCACTCCAATCGAAGAAACAGTTCGTGCCATGAACTTTGTGATCAATCAAGGTTGGGCGTACTACTGGGGAACGAGTGAGTGGCTGGCGTCGGACATCCGCGAAGCATGTGAGATCGCCGATCGTTTAGGTTTGATCCGCCCTATCGTTGAGCAGTCGCAGTACAACATCTTCGAGCGCAACAAGGTGGAGTTCGAATACCTCGACATGTACAAGAAGTACAAACTGGGCCTCACGACGTGGTCACCGCTGGCTTATGGCACATTGACGGGAAAGTACAGTGCAGGTAAGCCAGAAGGCTCTCGATTTACAACCGCTATGTTTTCTACGGGACCCTTTGCGGAAGAGTTTGATGAACGGGTGCAAACGGCCGAGAAATTGAAACCGATCGCTGAAGAACTCGGGATTTCGCTGGCTCAGATGTCCATCGCGTGGGCCGTCGCTAACGAAAACGTGTCCACTGTGCTACTGGGGGCTAGTCGACCGTCTCAGTTGGAGGAGAACTTGAAGGCTCTGGATGTAGTGAGCAAGATCACGCCAGAGGTCAAGGCGAAGATTAACGCGGCTGTGAAATTCGTGCCGAAGAAACCCAGCTGGACCAGTTTTCGCACGTCCGCGGACGATTCTTGTAGTTCAGTGAGAGGCGAGATGCATAAGGTTGTATACTGTTCAGTCTAACAACAAACCAAGCGGAACGTTCACTATGTACATCTGTACAAGGTTTCTAGCGATTTAATTGGCTGACAACTTGAAGTTGACGTATCTTTATCGGTTCAACGACACTAAAGTGATGTAGCTATTTCGTCAGCATCCTCAAGGTAAAATGCGTATTCGTGCTGGTGGATCCAGCACGAACGTTCTCGCTTAGCCATTTCTGTTTTACTTTCTGTACTTTGCTGGCTCCTGGTAAAGCAAGTGATAGGCTAGTTTGTGCTTCACTTCAAAAAGCAGCTCACGCAAGGGGCTGTGCTCGATAGGTAGCGTCCTTTGCAACCCGGAACTGAAAACCAGCAACGGCATTCTTGGGCCTGTCTTCCCGTCAACTCAAGTTATTTCCTGTGCTTGGATAAAACACACACGTTTTATGCTAGTTGCATCCTTCTCGTAAGACATTCGCGAGGATATTGCGAGAGCGAATTACTCCATACTCGACATTCTTGTAAATGTATCTGCGGCAGCCGCCAGAATCAGTTGGTCTACATATCTTTTCATTTAGAGGTATCATCCATGGTTTTCAAAGTTCACAACTGAGTTGTAAAAATTGTGGAGCCGTCATCACTTGCTGGTAAATAGCTTTCCCACCATTCATTTTGCACCTGGTGTGTTGTCTCCGTCAATGCAGAGGGTTTGCATGTCAAAGAGACCAATAAAATGCAGTTGACACGGCCTGTAGACAAATCGCTCGTGCAAAGTTAAAGGTTAAAGCTCAGCCGTGCTACTCTAGCGAAAACTCCAGGAACGAGAAGAACACGAGTGTGTAGATAATGCAGCAAAGTTTGTGCAAAAATGTCCGTATCAGCTTGAATCTATCACCACCAACTTACCAACAAGTCCCTAGCAGCAGACATGGCACGATGCGATCAGCGGAGACGGTTAAAAATCACTCGACAAGTCGTCGGACGAGGCAACTCAACCGCGTTGCATGAAGGTCTGGAAGATCCAAGACTGTAGAGTGCTCTATGTCGGCCAGCCCGACATTGCTCGCCTCTCAGTCCGCTCATTCCGGAATTCGCCACCAAGAGCACAAGTGAACTACCACGAGACTCCATGGATATCGCAATGACTGTGGTGGATGGTCTCCGTCAGATCTACGAGCTGCAGGGGGCCATCCGTCGTCAACGCCGTGTCAATCGCAAGACGTACCTACGCATGATGGAGATCTACGTCGAGCTTCAAGTGTCGGAGACTCTTCGATGGGACCCCACGTTGCAGCGCACGGAGACCATTGAGAGGTTCTCGGCTGCGGTGGGAACGTTCGCGGCGTACTTGAAAAAATACCATGACATGCATTGGCACGGTCGCATGTTCAAACAGGCCCGGATGGAGGACGAACGTCTCAAGATCATAGACGAGATCGATAGACTCTTGAAAATGCTGAATCTCGCCAGTAACTTGGCGGTGATCAACGGTCAAGAGGTGGCAGCTACGAACGCTGCGAGACTATTCGACAAACTCGACCGCATGCACGGTGACATCAAATACACTCATGAGCAGATCCATGAGGCGCTGCTCTCTGACAAACATCAGATTATGTTGATGAGGACGAAAAAGATGCCCGAACCGGAACCTGTGGTCCCGCAAAAGCCCATTTTAAAAAAGTACTCGGTTGTGCTTGAAAGATCTCTACTTGAGAGATCTGGGAGGGATGATAGTATGTATGAGGAGAAAGAGGGGATTGAGTCAAAGAGAGGAGCGCCGGAGATTGATCTGGAGGTGGATCAAATTATTGAAGACGAAGAGAAATCTCCAGTCCCTGAACGCGAGATGAAACGGGATATCATGGCTACTGGTGTAGTTGGTCCGACGTTGCCGACAGTATGTATGAGGAGAAAGAGGGGATTGAGTCAAAGAGAGGAGTACCGGAGATTGACCTGGAGGTGGATCAAATTATTGAAGACGAGGAGAAATCTCCAGTTCCTGAACGCGAGTTGAAACGGGATATCATGGCTACTGGTGTAGTTGGTCCGACGTTGCCGAAGTTTGAGAAGATGGAGCCGAGTACACCTGAGAACGTACCAGAAGAGGAACAAAGTGACGAGATGGAGGAGAAGTCACCAGTCGCAGTGGCAGACAAGACAACTATCCCGGCAGTTGAGAAGATCGACCCGAAACCTGAACGTGAGGCAGAAGAGGACCAGCCAGAAGAGGAGCAATGTGGAGAGATGGAGGAGAAACCATCAGGCGCTGAAGCGGACAAGAGTACTGTCCCGGTAGTTGAGAAGACTGAGCTGAAAGAGAGTGCACCTGAAAGTGATGAAGAGGAGGAAAAAGTACCGGTCGAGTTGGATAACAATGCATTTGATCCGGTTCTGCCGAAAGAGAAGAAGGTCGAGGTAGTTGATTTGAAGGAGAGGACGGGGAGTGACGAGGCGGAGACGGAAGAATCGGACGATGAGAAGGATCCTGTAGAAGTTGAAAGCACCGACGAGGAGACGAGCGAGAACGAGACAGTTGACGAACCACCACAGCTCGAGAAGCATTCTTCTTCTTCTTCTTTGGGTGCTTCATCTGTGCCGCTTCTTATCCAACTACTTGGTTCAGACCAAGCAACACCGCAACAAAAGGAAGAAGCACTGCTGGATCTCCTTCGCAAGTGCATTACTAACAGCAACCGAAAGCAAGTTTACAAGACCAAGGGGATTCCAGTGCTCAAAAGCTTGGTACGCAACAGTGAGAGCTTCTTCACGCAACTCTACGCCCTGCACTGCTTGAGCTGGTTCACGTTCTCCTATTCCAAAGTGCGCGAGTCTGAATTCGTAGAGCTTCAAAGTTGTGTTCGACAGCCAACACATCCGGAGATTTTGTCGCTTTTGCACGAACTCCAGCACGAAGATGACGACGTGAAGGAAGTTGCTGTGTTACAGTGCTCGTGTTTGGCCACTCGTGGAGATGGAGATGCACTTCGTCGGGTGGGAGTATTGCCACCGGTCATTGAGCAGTTGAAGAACGGCACTTCTAACCAAAAGTTATGGGCGGCGGAGACGCTGGTGACACTTGCTGGCGAAGATGACGATGAGAATAGTGAGGCAATTATGCGTGGAGGGGCCATTCCACCGCTGGTTGCTCTGCTTCGATCGGGTACCGACATGCAGAAGCAAGAAGCAGCGTATGCATTGGGTAACCTTGCGAACAACGAGATGAACCGTGCTAAAATCACTCGTGAAGGTGCCATTCCTCCCATGGTGGCGTTTGTGAAGGCTGTCACGGATGCTCAGAACCAATGGGCCGTGTACGCTTTGGGGTTCCTCTCTGTGAACAACGAAGAAAACCGTGTGCTGATTGCTCAAGAAGGCGCAATTCCTCCACTCGTTGCATTGCTACGGACGGGAACGCGCGCTCAGAAGCAGTGGGCGGCATATACACTCGGAAACTTATCGCACAACGACGCGAACCGAGTGAAAATCACGCAAGAAGGTGCTATTGGGTTGTTGGTCGAGCTTCTTCGAACGGGGACTGCAATGATCAAGCAGCGAGCAGCTTTCGCTTTGGGAAATTTAGCGTGTGACAGTGATGACACAGCAGATTTCGATGAGGCTATCTTGCCGCTAGTGGAGCTGGTGCGCTCGGGTTCTGAGTCTCAAAAAGAAGATGCCGCGTACACTCTTGGGAACCTCGCTTGCAGCAACGATGAGAGACGTACCGAGATTGGACGCAAGGGAGCTATTCCACCGTTGGTAAAGCTTCTTCAAAAGGGTAGTGACGATCAGAAGGAATGGGCGGCGTTCGCACTGAGATATCTGGCCTACGACAATGCTGTGAACCGTGTCAACATTGTGAACGAGGGAGCTATGCCACTTCTTGTTGGTATGACGGAGGATGGAACCGATGAGCAAAAGGAACAAGCTGCTCATGCACTCAAACATCTCGTTGCCAAGGACGAGGCCGATCCTCAAGGGTTCACGCCTGATCGATTGATGAAATACTTGCGAACCGGAGCTCAGAACGCAAACATGACTGCTCAAAGCACCTATGGAACGGTGCGTGAGAAAGTCGTTCCGATATTTCACAAGCTAGCGTCTCCTACGCAGAACCAAGAAGTTGCAAACTTGAAGGCAGAGAACAAACCTGATGGTGCTCCTGGTGCTTGAGAAGTGCTAGGTGTTGATCATTGCACATTATTACATAGTTATAAGTCGTAGCCAATACGATGTTCATATACGTACAACGTTTTCAGTATTAGAAGATGAAAAAACTGTACAACATCAATTGGCAGCAATACCCAACTTGACACTAGACAGCTTCATAGATGTTGTATAAGTCGGCTATCATTTATCTCCGGTGTCGTGCGGTATCTTCGGAAGTACGCACGCAAACTTTACAGCATCCCGCTAGCGAATAGCAAAGTGCCTTTGGGTCGTAGATTCAAACGCTCTAATGACTCGCTGGCGAGCCTGAATTTACGGTTGTCGTAGCCTTAAATACTGTAAGAGGTTCAACTACAAATGAACAAATTGCCGCAGTCCCAGGCACTGATGCTGTGGCAACTTGCAGGTGTCAACAGTAGTGTTGACTCAGTAATGTTGACTCAGCGCTTCCCGACATATCGAAACAGTTTTTCCTGCGACAATCGTGGTCGAATGGATCGTTTTCAGTATATCGTTCCGGGAACTCGGCTACGATCCACCATCAACTTGATGAGCAATTGAATACATGTATTACTGCTCGAGTTGCTCAAGATTTGTTTTACCAATTGCAGAGGTATTTGTCGATCCACATCAAAGAGCGAAAGGTGGAAACGTACCAACGCTGCTGCAGAATGTGACCGACATCCTTCATTTTCAGACTAGCACTCATC
>NBNE01000578.1:0-20172 GCA_002215365.1 Phytophthora megakarya
CTTTGTGAGTGACGCGTTGGTTCCTCTAGGCTTCTGTGTACTGAAGGTACAGGTCTCGTGTACCTCTAACTCTCACTTAAGTACGAGCTGCTCGGTGACGCTAACATTGATCATAGTAAAATTGCAGTGGGGATTAGGGATATACCGTACTGGTACTGTCGGACATTACTTCTTTTGCACAAGTTCGATATTATACTATTTTTGTCAAATTCCCAAACTTTCGATTGGACTCTCGAAACATGAAAGTGCTCCATGCACAGTCCCAAAAAGAGGGTGTCTTGAAATAAAAGGGCCAACGTAGGTGAGCGGGTGCGAGCGCGCGTAGCCGTAGCAAACCCGCGCGCGGTACTGTATTGGCGTAGGTGGGCCCAGCGCCGAGCTCCGCAGCGAACCGAGCATTGCACTGTCCAGGTGAGATAACCTTTTTCTCGCGGGAGCGCAGCGACTGCCTTTGCGAAGCAAAGCAAAAACCGTCAATGACATCATGAAGGAAGACTGTTTACGCTGGCCGGTAGGGGCATCTTCTTGTCACTCGGAAGTTCCAAGTCGGAACGCGTCGTGCGCGATTTGCAATCTGTGCGGCCCTCGTTGGCTCGAATTGGCACGAGTATATGTATTATACATGTACCGGTATTCGTTCTCAATACTCTACTCGTCGAGTACAGAGTATTGAGAGCGACACCACTTCTACGGCATCCACCGCACGGACAAGCATTTGCTTGCTTTAAAATCTTCGGCCGCTGACGTACTGTAGTAGTTGAGGTTGCATTGCAAGTCGCTTCGCTTTGACTGAGCAAAGTGCTGGAGGTTGCAATTTTCTGGCAGTCAAGGTCTTTGTTCGAGCTAATCCATAACGTGTGCCGAAAGCCGAGCCATCTCGCCATTACATGTACAGCGACTGCGACCTTTCCGGCGACGTTGACTTCTCGAACGGCAGTTCCCAACCGCTTGCTGCAGAGGAGCAGGCACCGCACGAACGAATCGCAAGTTCCTCTTGTTGAAGGCGACACCGAGAATCGTTGACCCGACGAGTTGGAGCTGGGACGACGCTACATGGGCTGTAGCAGATTGCATACCGCCACTGCGGAGGCCACCTGGAGTCCGCGTTCGCAGCTGGAGATTGCCTGCACATGAGCTCTTGGATGGCAGATATTAATACTCGGTCACTTGGTACAGACCCGACAAATGCAAGGCAAGGCAAGACAGTATCTTTCTCTTTGCTTATATCGAAATTTGAGTACACCTTTATATTTGTTATAATCTAGACATATCTTCAAATTTGATGAATCAAAGACGAGTACAGCTGCTGCAATCCCTCTGAATTGTTGTGATATGTACATGTACATTTTCATAGCGATATTGTAGTTAGAGTATCTCTTTACAGAAGTTTCCTAGCAATTGTCAGTTCGCAGATGGGCAACGCTGCGCTTTGCGTCCAATCAAAGAGCGTCAAGAGGATTATTGACCAATGAACTCGTCGCGTAATGCCGTACATAGCCGCGAGGCGTACCGTAACTGTACATGTATGTAGAGGTCGTCGTCCGACTCGGACTCCGAGCCAGTCCAGTTCGTCTGACTCGCTCTTCCCCTTTCCCACATTCCGCCATATCTCCACCTGCCAACCAGGTCAGGGCCGAAATCGCCGTCGTCTCCGCTCGCACCGTGTTCTCCGCTTCCACGGCCATTCGAAGCTCGCGAGCACCCCTCTGCATTGCTGAGATCCCCGTGCGTCGAAGTGTATCGATCCGGTGTCAATTGGACTGCTGCTCTCGTATCTACAGTCGAGCGAATATGTTGCGCGCCCTCCTCCGCGTCGCGGCGACCGCGCTCCTGCTGGCCGCGTCCTGCGACGCCGCGTGCGACACCAAAGGCACCGTCGTGCTCATTTCCAACGGCGACGACAGTCAGGCCCTCGTGGTAGACGCAGGTTGCGACCAAACGGAAGTGGACGTGAGCAAGAACGCGCTCACTGCCAGCAGCATGGGCATCCAGAAGGTCTTGAGCGCGCCGGACGTGAAGACAATGTACGCAGGTAGCAGGTTTCGGAGGATCTCATTTCTGACGTTTCTATTGTCTGATGCCGCAGTGACTTGTCGCTCAACAATATCACCTCCGTGGCATTGTCGAACCTGACGACGCTCAATAAACTGTACGTCTGCATGAGGATAAAGAGGTGAAGACTGTATTCACTGATATTGTTGTATGCAGGACATTGACGTCGAACAAGATGACGACATTCAGCAAGTTGGCCATTCCTGATACCGTCGAGAATCTGGACTTGAGTTGGAACGACATTACGTCGTTTGACGGTATGCAGTTGCCCGATACGATGACGCAGCTGTTCATGGGAGGAAACCCAATCACGTCCGTCGCGGGGGTGACATTCCCGTCGTCTCTCACGTTGCTGTACATTCACAACTTGAAGCTCACGACGCTGGACGGTGCCATCTTTCCGGGCAGCATCCAGTATTTATCCCTCGTGCAATCAGGTCTATCAAGTTTAGAAGGTGTCAACTTCCCCGACAGCTTACAGTACATGTACGTCTAGTCCTCTGGTACTTATTGGAGATGTATACTGACGACATATTTCCTGTTGCTGTAGCGACTTCTCGTACAACACTATCACGTCGCTGCCGACGGGATTCCCTTCGACTGTGGTTCAGATCACAGCGACGAACAACGAGTTGTCGCAGCTGTACAAATACTCGTTCCCGTCTAGCATCACGCAGCTCAACTTCTCAGGAAACCCCATCGAGTCGATTCGTGGCGTTTCGTTCCCGTTAGCTCTGACCAAGCTGGACCTTGGCACAAACGAGATCACGAACTTTGAAATATCCCGCTCGGACTACTCTACGTTTAAGGACCTGGATGTATTCATCGCTGTGGTTGCCCAGACAAGCTGCTCTACGTCTGGTGCCGAGCTTGTCGCGGTGTCTGGCTACAGCATTTGCGTCATCTCGGATGAGTTGTTCGAAAGCACCTATGGAAACGCATCTAGCACGTCGTCTTCAAGCGCGGAGAGCACAGTCACTACACCGATTGGAAGCAGCAACAGCAACTCCACCATCCTTATTGTGGTCATCTGTCTAGCTGCCGTGTTGGCCGTGGCACTAGCAGCATTTGCCTTCCGAACGTACCGAGTTCGTCAAACTACTAAGGACATTTCGTCACATGGGCGTGACGAGAACAACTTCTTCGCTAACAACACCCTTATCGACACGGCATCGCACTCGGGAGGACGCCACCAGAGCAATCTGCCGCACAACTCGAACTCAAATTCGTTCAACACGATCTTCAGCGGTGGCAAGGTGACCATGATGGGTGGGACTGCGATCGAATCGGCTCTCGTGAAGTACCGCGTTCCTGCAAATGAAGTGCACATTGAACGATCGATTGCTAAGGGTGGTTTCGGTATCGTATTCCTTGCTACATACCAGAACCGGCCGGTTGTGGTCAAGAAAATTCTGCCTGAGAAGGCTGCTGATGACCGATGTCTAAGCGCGTTTATCGATGAGATCAAGCTCATCTCGTCGCTATCCCACGCAAAGATCGTGCGCTTCATTGGTGTAAGCTGGAGTATGCTGTCTGATATGGCGGTGCTCATGGAATACATGCCTAATGGTGATCTGGACATGTTGCTGAAGCAGCAACATGAGCGACAAGAGATGTACCCGAAGGAATTCGACTGGTACCAGAACTCGTCGGTCCTACCGGCCAAGGCTTCGATCGCTCTGGATGTTCTAGAAGCCATCGTATATCTCCACTCGTTCCCGTCGCCTATTATTCACCGTGATCTTAAGTCGAAGAACGTGCTACTGAGCACGTCTTACGAGGCTAAGTTGAGCGATTTTGGCGTAAGTCGCGAGTGGCAGGTAGACACTACCATGACGGCAGGCATTGGCACGATGGCCTGGATCGCTCCTGAGGTGCTGCGCGGCGAACGATACACGGAGATGGCCGACATTTATTCGTTTGGAGTGATTTTGTCCGAGTTGGCTACGTGCATCAAGCCATTCGACGGGGTGACAAATGCTCTCATCGTTCTCAAGGTCACGAGCGAAGAGAAGCCGGACCTGGGCACGAACTGCCCCGAGGACATCCGCGAGCTGGCCGATCGCTGCTTGAGCTTCAACGCTAACGACCGCCCGAGCGCAAGTGTGGCACACTACGAGCTGCGGACGCTGCTCAAGTTGCACTCGGCGTTCGAGCTCTAGGTAGTTGTTCCCAGTATCCTATATGAATAGTAAGCTTCAAGACGCAAGTGGCGAATGTCTGGAGGTGCTAGCGCCACTAGGCTGGGAGCGAACAGAGTGAGAGAGAGCGGTGTCTGACCGGCAGGAGCACACCGTCCTGGGTAGTGTAGTAAGTAAATTTGTTTCTAAAGCGTGTTTGATCATTTCTTTTAAGATGTTCTTAACTTCCAACCTGCACCTGGCTTTATTGACATTTCATTTTGAACAAACGGTCAGAATTATAGCTTTCATATGGCGTCAGTGGCAATTCTTCCCTGACAGCAGTGACCACATAACCCACGCAGCTGGCAACATATCGCATATCGCCAGATCGTCATAAGTCGTTTTTTAGGCTGACCATATCTAAGATATTCCCAAGATATTATCTTGGGGCTTCAACGCATTCGCTGGTTGTGCACGTCGCGTTGCCTGCACGCACACCCACGAAAATGCGGGGCAAAAGCGGTCGTATCTGTGCGACGAGCGCTCGCCAGCCGCGAGAGCCTCTCGTGTAGTTGCAAATTGAATGGGCACTCGCATCGACCAGCTGTCATTCGCTCCTCTCAGAGCTGCCTCTCCCGACCTTTCTCGGCTGTGTGGTCCCAACACCCTCACTATCGAACTCGCCTCGATCTGACCAAGTCCCCACTCGACTTCCTATCTATCTACTACCATGGGCTGCGCGCAATCCAAGACTGAAGACGTGGCCGCCACGACCCAACCGGAAGAGACAGTCGCCCCGGTCGAGATTGAGCCGGTGGCCGAAGTGGCCGAAGAGCCGAAGGCTGAAGAGCCGAAGGCTGAAGAGCCGAAGGCTGAAGAGCCTGTGGACGTGGAGCCCAAGGACGAGGAGGAACCGGCTGCAGCCGAACCCGAGGCCGAGACAACCACGCCCGAGGAGCCTGCCAAGGATGTTTACAAAGTCACGGGCCACGAGATCGACGAGGCAGGCGTCGTGTTCTACACGGTCGAGGCTGTGGAGGGCGACGTCAGCTTCAAGAAGCGCTTTAGCGAGTTCAAGGCTTTGGTCGTGGCACTGAGCAGTCCTAAGAGTCTGCCGGCTCTGCCTGCTTCTGGCCTCAGCGCCAAGCTGCGCGGCAAGCACAACCCGGCCTTGATCCAGGAACGCGAGACGCAACTGGCCGTCGTGCTCAATGCCATCGCCAACGACGCAGAACTGGCCGAGAAGGAGCCTTTCAAGAAGTTCGTCGAGTAACTGTCGTCGCTAGTGTCCCTACCATAATCCTTCTGTACCAATCGCAAGCTTGACTGAGACCATACCTACCTACGTATGATCTTCTCTACCATTTGCCTATTCGTTGAAGCGCTGTCCAGCAGCAAACTTATGCATGTCAAAATCTGCTTTAAAAGGGTTGTTTTTAGGTAGCCATGTTTCATCATGTCGACTGCGTGGACTGTCTGGAGTCGTCGTCAATCTGCACCGCCGAAATGTTGCTGAGATTGGACTCACGAGCTCGGGCCTCTTGCGCCTTGTATTCCTCCGAAAGCTTCCATTCTCGACGACGGACGAAACCGTGGTGTGGTCGTGGCTTCTTTGCTTTTTTCTTCTTGTTCTTCCTTCGAGACGATAGGAATGTGTTGCTTCCACGACTGTCGTTGGTAGCCATCGTTTGATCCAGATCATCGTCAGCCTCGTCGTCCTCGTTCGGAGGCGTCGAAGAGAAGAACGCAAAGTCGTTTTCGTACACCCAGCCTTCGTCGTCGCAGCCTGGGACGTCCATGTTGAGCTCCAGACCAGCCAGAGGGATGGCCTGCGCGTTAATCTTGCCTGATCGATCGCTCCAGCGCTTGCGATCCGTAGGCAACAGGTAACCTGGGAACGAGCTACCATACCCACAGAACGGCTGGTAGCGCTGGTTTTCGAAGAAAACCGGATCATCCGAGTTCAAGATGATGTTCCGTACATCGGCGTTAATGCTCTTGCGACTGCATTGGCCACCGTTGTTATTAGTGCCCGTCAGGATCCAGTTTACTATGTTTGCAGGCTGATCGAACGCGAAGCCAGTGTATAGCTTAGATCGACCATGTGCAGTGAATCTAACGGGAACGCTCTCGTGAACGCGGCGGTCCTGGTAGTCAATCATGTCAGCCAATTCTGGGTTCAGATAGTTAACCTGAGGAGGCTTGAATTCCTGCAGCTCTTCGCGCGAAATAAACGACTTCTCTTCTTGCGATTCCTTCACTAAATCCATGTACTCCGGAATAAAACGGCGACGGCATCCCTCGTACAAAAAATCCTTAAGGAGAATTGCCACCACGGAAAATAATTGTCCGAGCCAGAATTGTGCACGCCCGAATTGCCACGGCAGCGAATCCGTATCATAAGACCAGTCAATCTGGTCAATGACGTACTGGAACAAATAGATCATGATCACTGTTGCAGCCATGCTTGCAAATTCCAAGGTGTCCCACGAGTTCACCATTAAGCAGAATCGGGCGTTTACAACGATGCACAGGATGGTCCACCCAAGCGTCTGCATTGACAAAAACTCGAGTGTGTTGCCACCGCGCTCTATGTTCCAACCAATGGCCAGAATCGCGTAGTAAATCCCGATCGAATCGATAATACCCAGGAAAATCCACTTCCAGAACATCTTGTGTGAGAAGAAGCTTGTTTGGCGCACCTCAGCATGATACAACGTCGGGAACTCCAGCACGGTCTTCTTGGGCAGATCCTTGTCGTATGCCGAGAAAACAACAATCGGGATAGCAGTAAAGCAAAGATTGTAGCCCTGCTGGATCAAAGCCGAGTAAATCATAGTACCCGAGTACGCCGTAGGCCACATTGTGTACCAGAACATGGACACGTTGTACACAATGTTCTTGTAGAACGTGTACACGACGAGTGCTGCAACACGGTTGTAATTCCAGCGACCATGAACCAAGATCAAGTTGCTCAGGAACCGAAACTGACCCAACGCATAATCCGAACTGTTCACAGCTTGCAGACCTTCTTGTCCGCTGATTCCAACACCGATGTGGGCACTCTGAATCATCGGAACGTCGTTAGCACCATCACCAATTGAGAGCGTGTGAGACTGCGGGACATTCAACTTCACCAGCTCGACCAATTGCGCCTTCTGCTGAGGCGACACACGACAAGCGACAACAACCTTGCACAACAACGACACTCGCAAAAGATGCAAGTTGTGCAACGGATCTTCCAAAATTTTACTGAGCGAAGCTCCGTCAATTACCAATGCGTGCTCAACTTGGCCGGACGGCGGTGACAAGACGGAATGGGCGGCAACTGTAGAAGTATGTGAAGCATCATCGGCAGCGTCGTGAATCGAGTGAAAGATCTTGTCAAGCTTTCGCAGAATTGAACCCTTCGTCCGATACTTTGACGCGTTGATCACGTGACGTTCCATGTCATTGTTAAGCAAGCGGCAAGCGTAACCGATATTGATGGCCGTTTCCTCCATGTCTCCTGTCAACACCCAGATGCAAATTCCAGCTTTAGCCAGGCCCTCCATTGTTTCAGGTACACCGTCCTGCAGACGATCTTCAATAGCAGTCGCACCGAGCAACTCGAGATTTGACTCCAATTGATCTTGAAGATTATCAATAGCGTTGGGTTCACCACGAGACTTTGCCTCAACTTCGCTTAGATCAGCAGATGTTTGACGATACTTAGTGTAGAACTGCTCCCAAACCTGAGGGCTAATCTTCCTCGCACAAACAACCAGCGTTCGAAGGCCATCTTGTGCGAAAGCTCCCAGGTGCTTTTCCGTTGCTTCACGAATCTGAAGGTTGTTTTCGGATATCGGAGCCAAACGAGGAAACAACATGCTGTCGGCCCCCTTTGTGAGAAGCCACACGTCGTCTTCTTCGCTTTCCGACATCAGACGGAGTTCATCGTCACGCATTCGACGTTGTACAATAACAGACATTCGCTTTCGATTAGAGTCAAACTCGAAGACTTCCAGGATATCATACTGGTCCACGACACCGTTCGGCTTCTTGATAGACACACTTCCAGGTTCACGGTCAACAAATTCATAGCCAAAATACTTGGCACCACAAACAAGTGCAAGCTCATCAGGGGAAGAGGCTGAGTAATGAATTGGAGGACTCGCCTTATCTTCGGTTGGGTCCATGCGCTCAATAAGGACACCATGGCACAACGCCAGAAGCGTCATGAACTCTTCAATCTTCCCACTTTGAGAATCATTCGTGTTCTGCATATCACGCCACATGGTCTTGTCCTTGAAGTTCACATTGGGGGCTGGCATCTCCACGCGAGCATCCAGAAGTGGGATATCATTTTCATCTGCGGATTCATCATCCACTGTTCGAGCGCCCTTGAAATCATGGCGCATACGTGCAGCAATGCCAATAGCTGTAGTACCCTTGCCATAGCTTCGACCACCGATGCTGCATTTACGGAACTCCATTTTGTTGCATGTAAGCGTACCCGTTTTATCCGAAAAAATGTGCGAGATCTGACCCAGCTGCTCGTTCAGCTGCATGTTGCGAACCTTCACTGGGTTACCGCTCTCTTCATCGTACATGTCAAGGTCATGCTCCATAAAATATCCTTGCAAGGCCTTCACAAGCGTGATAGACACGTAGAGTGTGATTGGCACCATTGACGCAAGTGTTGTGAAGAAATACACGAACGTCTCGATGAAGGTGTCGTCCCAGCCGTCCAATGACAAATACGCCGGAAGATCGAGACCGTCCATCCACAAGCGGTCCCCAATGGCTCCAGCAAGCGACATCAGCATCAGAATGACGACAACAACAATCACTTGCCTGTTCGTCATCTCGTCAATAGAGGAAATCTTCACGGGAAATTCGTCACCAGAGCTCATCATAATCTTGGAATCGACACCAGTGTTCACCACCAGGCCATATACGTAGCTGGTGTTACGCAATTTACTACCGCGTAGCAGCATATTCTTCAACGAGAGAGGGATTCCCTCAGCACTGCCTCCATTCGGATTCTCCTCCAGGTACATGGTGCCCGAGTACGTGTTAATATCTCCATTGGGAAGCTCACTCTCGACGTATCCCTGAATAATGTACCCGGCCTCTTCTTCGTTCATAAACATATTCCGGGTAGGTGAAGGTGCCTCTCTCAACTTGAGATTTGTTTCGCCATCAAGGTTCTTTGTTTCGACGTAGCAAAGTCCCATATTTCCACCACTTCGCGCTCCCTCTGCAGGAATTACAGCCATAATCATAATATCTGCAGGCAAAATTTCGTGGTTGGCGACCTTGACAAAGTCGCCCACTTTCATCTCTCGCCACTCCACTTCTTCGAACTCGCGCAATTGGCGGTTGTATACCCTTGTTTTGGCCGAGTTAGCGAGGTCATCAGCCACATGTCGCTTGTAGTCTTCGTAGCCCGCGAAGATACCGTCAATGATAATCACAATGGCAAGAGGAATAAATTGCAGCGGAACTCCGTCGGTAGGAGAAACAGACGGGATGATCTGGAAAATACCAATGAGCAGGAAATACAGATTGGCCGTCTTCTGGAACGTCAGATAGAGGAACACAGGCACGAAACTCCACCACGTGTACTGCGACGTCTTGACTTCGTTGGACACAAAGAATTCTTCTCCTTCTTCTGGAGCTTCGTCTCCATCACCAGTCGGCGCAACGGGATCACGCTTCGGCGCGTTGTTACCGTCGTTGATCTTGACGATCTTGTACTGTTTGCGTTGTCCAACCGGGTGGCCCTGCGAGTCCACAGACATTAAGCTGCTCATTCTACCGAGCAGTTTGTGGCCTCCCTTGGGTGTCATCGTCTGTCCTCCAGCAGAGCCTGTATTAGCGCTAGTAGCATTTGTTCCTGTCTGCGGGGCCTGAATATTGGCCATCTCCCTCTCAAAGTCGGTAATGGCCCTCGTGTCTGGCACGGGCGATCCTTGGTCTGCATAGCCTTCATTTCTGGCCTGTTCCTCCTGTTTTCTCGCGCGAACTCTCGACTTCAGCGAGGCGGCATTGGCCGGGTCAATGTACCTCGTGGTGGACCGCGTGTTCTGTCGGAATCGCAACGTCCGCGGCAAATTGCGGTAAAACACGCGCCAGCTCTCGCTCCGGAAGTAGCCCTGCGCGGCCGCACGTGTGGCTGTGTTGGCCGCTGTGCTCTGTCTCGACAGCAGCTCGGCCCGCGTGGGCGCGTCACTCACATCGTCGTCTAGCAGGCGTTGGCGGAAGTTGAGCAGTTGACTCGACGTGAGTGTACGGAAAAGCTCCGAATTGGGCCGTTCCTTCGGCAGATCCGACGACCCAGGAGGCTGGCGCGTCAGGACTTCCACGGTTTGGTTGCGGTGGAAGTATCTGGACGGGTTGAAAGCCGCTGCATTGACGGTGGAAGCGTCACCCACTGAGGCCCGCAGAGGCGACGCGGAGGCAGCCACGCGAGCGTTGAAGGCTGCGGAAGGCTCGCTGAACCGGCCGTCACGGGCCGCGGGCGACGGCTGCAGGCGATGGTATTGTGCCTGTGTGACCGACTCGGTGTCGCTCGCTTGGTCCATGGCGGTGTCTTGACGCTCGCCTGGAATAATAGCGACTGAGCAAGTATTTATAGCCGAACTACAGAATGTAGTAATCAAGGAGTCGGAGGTGTCTCAATGCTGTTTGAGGACTAGGTTTCGTTGTTTGAGGCTGTTGAAGCGAATCGAAGCACTGGTGCCGGTAAACTGTGTAAAACCCGAGATCAAGGGTAGATGCAATTTTTAATCCTGTGTCGAGGACGAACTGACCTGAGGTTTCTGATCATTTTGGGAGCACATTCCAGCGTCCTACCAGCTTGTAGCCAAAAGTGTTGACGAGTTCCGGACACACAGCTCATGAAACGCATTATCTATTGGTCGACACTGTAGACAATTATTTCGGCTAGGAATGGCGCTTCGCTCGTTCCGGTGTCGGGACAACGTGTAGCACTAACGTTATTAGCACTTGTATCTATTTCACCGAATCATTTCATTTTGACCACAGTACATTGCCTCAGTGAGCGGTACGTTGGCTGTCCACTGAACCTATTGGATTTTCACTTTAACGGCTATTATATCCGGTAGGGTAAGAAAAATAGTGATGGTTGGTGTACTTCCTCCTAATCTTCTCCAAACAGTTGATACAGGATCCGCTCCTATCCGTTCACAGCCAACTTCGCATGCTTCGTTCAATCCAAGCAGCGATGAAGATATCGGAACCAAGTGGTAGCAATTGCACAGATCCAACCTATATGAGGAAATCCGACCGTTTTCGTGTCTGATGGTCGTGAAAACACAATTATATAACAAAATGGGGATGATAGGATATTAAAGTGTATCATCATAACGGAATGCTAGCCAAATGACTGTATTTACATAACAAAATGTATATTAAAGCACATGTATTATATATCGTTATATACGAGTTTATCAGTGGAAGGTCCGCGTAATCGGCTGGCTTCCTACATATTTTGAGTTAGTCGGCGTAATCATATCTCTCGACCTAGAGTGTACTGAGATTTGTTTTACTCTCATTTGATCAGTCATTTAACTAAATTGCTTGAGGAACGATTCAAAAAGTGGCCTACACACAAAACATGGATAAGTGTCAAATGCCTAAAGGTTATATTGTACTTCTTCAGTCTGTTTATTCGCCAGTTCGTCGATCTCGCTTGCATTGTTAGAAGACGGTAAGTGAGCTGGAGCTGGGAAATGAAGAACTGATGAATTATCTAACCTGTTTTCTACTCGTATGCAGAGAGCCGCGCCTCGTAACCACTGCGCTAGCTCATAGTCGTCCGCACCATCGCACACAACGACTGCGAGTTCCAACATGCATGTATTAATAATTCGTGGATCGGAAGACTTGGGTGGTCAGTGACCATGCCAGTGCGGGACAGCTTGTCGTTTACCAACCTGCGAAGAAGCAGACTGCAGAAGCACATACACTTGTCTAGATTGGAAATGTCATGCAACGCTGCTCTTGCATACTGTTTTCATAGGATTGTTTACTACAAGTGCCATACCTGTTGTAAATACTACTAGTATTATAGGTTCTACGAGTTCTCGAACAGATTCTTCGGTCGCACTATTACATCTACAACAAACATAGTCTTTGTTGCGTACGATCTCGCCGCCTAACGAGAAGTAATCTAGAAAAAGAAACATTCGCTGTGGAAACAAAGCTGTACTACAGCACTGGACTTGGTGCAAGTGACTTAGCACCACAAAAATTCTAGTTTTGGGGAGGTTTGTGACAAAGTGATTTTGTTGCACAAACCTCTGTCTAAACTTCAGACGCAACTCGGTTCAGATGACGTGGGGAAAATATTCTCGAAATCTCAGTACTTTAGGTTGACATTCGCAGGTCAACAATGCGGCAACCTGAAGGACATAAACTCTTCGACTTGAATTGCTGTACTTTAGGCAATTGCAGGCATCCTATATCATTGCTTTATAGCTTGGTCTGGTGCTGTGTGTGGCTCGCTGCTGCTCTGACGATGGCGTTGGATCGCAAGGCCGGTTCCTACGCGCTCGCAGAGACCTGTTGATTGCCAAATATCCAGCGCATCGGTCAGTTAATCACTTGTCTCCATGATCACGCCACGCAAATCGTACCTGGTCGCTTGAAGCGGTCACACTGAGCCGTTGTCAGCTTCCGCGCCAGCAGACGCTGCTGCTTCTGTCGGTGAATCGCTCTGTGTCAACTCGGCTGGCGCTTCTTGGGACTCAACCCACCCCATCTCCAACTGCTTGTCACCGAACACGTTGCCGTGGTTCAGTGCCGCTTGGCCTGCGTACCGATCCTGAAACTTGATAAAGCCCTGGCCTGGTGCTGCATCGTCCATCACGACACGCTCTACTGCGCCAAAGTTGCCGAAGTGTTGAGTCAGCACGACGGGGTCGCAAGCCTCCTCCGGTAGATTCGCCACCTTCACGATAGTTGTGCGGTTGTCCAATGTGTGTGATCCACGGCCATAGCCTCCGCGGCCTCGACCTCCTCGACCTCCTCTGTAGCCACCACCACTAGACCACCGGCTACCTCGTCCTCCCCGACCACCAGAAGCTTCGGCTTCCAGCGCGCTAAGTTCTTCCTTCAAACCGTTCAGGTTTTCACCACTTTCACCTGCTGCAGCACTCGGCGAGACAGCCGAATGACGAGGAGTTAATGCCTTCAGCTCTGCCGACAATGCTGTGATCTTGTTCAGGAGGTCGCGCTTCTCCGCTATGGAGAATTGGGCGCTGTTCGCGCTCATTCGCTCCAGCAACACTTTTTGCTGAGCCAATTGCCGCTTGATCAGCGCCTCTTTCTGCTTCTTCAGCGCACGCTGCTTCTCCAGGAGTTCGCGCTTTTGTTCCAATACCATACGACCCTTCTCTGCTGCTGCTGCACGCAGTTCCTCGGCCGTCATATTATTCTCAGGTAGCGTATCGGCAGATTCTCCCTCAGCACCTCCCTCATTCTTTTCTGTAGCATCACCAGCAGCAGGTGCGCCATCCTCGCCAGCAGCGTCTTTTGATGCACACTCAGCCTGATCAGCAGCAGCTTCCTCTGCACTTTGGGCGTCGTGCTTGGCCCATTTAACTGAAATAAAGCGGTTGTTGCATACAGGTAGTGGAGAGTGGAAAGCCTTCTTTGCCTCCCCCTCGGTCGCATACTGAACAAAAGCACATTTCGCACTTGGCCGCATCTGCACATTCACCACGGTGCCAAACTTGGAGAAATGCAGACTGAGCGCAGTCATGGTGACGTACTTGGGGTCCACATGTCTTACATGAAGCGTGGTCTTCGCAGTCGTTGCCTCGCCATTTTCTCCCTCCTTACCACCGCGTCCTGCATAGTAACTTCCTCGTCCTCCGCGACCGCCACGCCCTCCAGGAGGATAATACTGACCATGTCCACCCATCGGATGTGGCATCATCATGTGTGGTGGCGGCATCATACCACCGTTCTCCATATACACATTGGGATCAAAGTCTGGTGGGTACCCGCCTCGAGGAGGAGGGAAGTGCGGCGGCCATATGCTCTGCGGTGGCATTCCCCACTCAGGAGGGAAATTCCGACGGCGGTCGGCCCCCATACCATAAGGTGCAGGGCCCCGTCCTCCCATGGGCCCTCGCATCCCTCCGTCACGCGACGGGTACGGCTGCCGTCGGTCTCTCCTGGGACTGCCCTGATGCCGTTTGGTGTCCCCATCTCTCGGTCGGTCGTCGTCGCGACGCCGTTTGTTATACCGCTGCTGCTCCTCCTCCTCGTCCGAATGGGTGCGTTCGCGCCGTCGATAGTCGTCTTCACGGCCATTTGACGCTCGAGACTCAATGGTCGTCTCGCTGTTAGCGCGACTTGTGTTGGTGGCTTTGTATGACCCATCAGCCAGAGCAAGGAACAGTTTGGTCACGAACCCAGCCGTCTCTGCGAACGAACAATACCAATAAAAAATAAATTCAAACTCCGTGAATAACTGAACGTACCGTCACCGAGGAATTCCTCAAGTTTCGCGACGCACATATCCTGTAGTCCTGGCTTCTGCGGCTCGTTCTGCACCAGCGCTAGCACATATTTGCTCAACACTTCGGGGTCTGCGTCACAACTGCCAATTATTCAGATAAAGAGGTTGAGCACCCTCCGCAATAAGATATCACACCACACAGACACGCACACAGGTTCGAGGTTGCGGATGAGCCACTCGCGCAGGAATTCCTTGTCGTCGCCGTCCATCTCTCTGCTCTGCTGCACGGGGATAATGCTGAGGCGCCCGGCGAGAAGTCCGGCCAACCAATTAAAACAGGACTGTTTTTAACTTACGCTTTGTATGGGACAAGGTATAATAAATGCAGCTATCAATAAATGGCACTTTGTGTACGACACACAATTCTCATTCTCATGGGGGCAGCGACGTCGAGGGAGAACGAGGCGGCGGCGACCGAGTTCGTGGACCGCGTGACGACGGAGAATGGCGTCACGGTCTTCAGCAAGAGCTACTGTCCGTATTGCAGCCTGGTGCGGCAAGAGGCGAATGTAGCTGGTGCTGTTCATTTGTAGACTAATCTACCGCACTTGGTGGCAATTAGGCCAAGGGCGTACTGGATGAGGCTGGTGTCAAGTATCACGTGGTGGAGCTGGATCTGAAGAACGACGTACCTAATGGCGCGGAGATTCAGAGTGCACTGGCTACTGCAACTGGTGAAGCAACGGAAAGGCAAAATTCGACTTGGAATGCGCTAATTGTTACGTGGTGTTGCAGGTCGGCGCACGGTGCCCAATGTCTTCATCAAAAAGGAGTCTATTGGTGGCGGCACAGATGTGCAGGCGTTGTTCCAGTCAGGCAAATTGACGGAGATGCTGCGTACTACGGGAGTGCTGTAGGCTCGTGTGAATATGTGGTTGTGCACAATGGAATCGAGATACTCTATTTTGCAAACTATTCTAGCCCTCGTTTGTTTCCAAAGTCAAATTATTCGACCTTTACCGGACGATGCGTTGAAGAACGTCGACATTGCCAGCACGCCCATATTGGGGCTACGCCCAATTAACATATTTTAAAAAATGTGATATAATAGATGTCGCGCGATTAAACCTTTTTTGTAGATTTAGGAGGGGATCCAATACTAGTAGTATGAAGCACAACAGTCTCTGCTAAAAACCGTAGCAAGCAAGCGCATTCTGAAATTCCCATCGTTGTGCGATGATCAAACCTTTCGATGTGATCGTGTTCGGTGCCACGGGCTTCACAGGCTCGTTGGTAGCCCGCTACCTGGCCGCCGAGCCGGAGTCAGCTCTCAGTAACCCGTCGGCCTTGAAGTGGGCCATTGCCGCTCGTAGCGAGGCCAAACTGGTGCAAGTGAGGGAGCAGCTCAAGACGAAGCTACCCAATGTCGCACCCGAGCTGATCGACGCCATCCCAGTGGTCGTGGCGGACAGTGACAATGAGGAATCGCTCGTGAAGATGGTGCAACAGACCAATGTGGTCGTGTCCCTCGTAGGCCCTTACAAACTCTACGGAGAGCTGCTGGTCAAGACGTGTGCTGACAACGGCGTGCACTACTGCGACCTGACGGGCGAGATCGTGTGGATCGAGGAGATGACGGCGAAGTACGCTACCACTGCGGCGCAGTCGGGCGCTGTGATCGTCAACTGCTGCGGCTTCGAGAGCATTCCGTCGGATCTCACGACGTTCCTCGTGGCCGACCGCATCAAGAAGAAGTACAACTCGGCCACGAGAACGATCGATTTGTACATCACCGACCTGAAGGGCGAGGCCAGTGGCGGTACGCTGGCGTCGGTGTTTACGATCATGGAGACGTCTACCAGCAAGCAACTGCTGGCTTCACGAAACCCGTTCTTCCTTACGGACGAGAAGACTATCGCAGAGAAGCAGGAGGCGGGACTGGTCGAGCCTAACACCAGTGGCATTGCGGTGCGGTACGACAAGACCATGGGATTCTGGCACTCGATATTCATCGGAGGAACCGTGAATCAGGCTGTTGTGCACCGTAGCAACTACCGACTGCAGAACAGATACGGCGACAAATTCGTCTACCACGAGCGCATGGCCATCGGTGGCCTGTTCATGCAGTTGTTGGCCACTTTCGGGACGGTACTGGTGAGTACGATGCTGTACTTCGGGTGGACTCGCGCGCTGCTCAAGCGACTGGCGCGTGCCCCTGGCCAAGGCCCGTCTGAAGAGTCCATGTTGAAAGGATACTTTATCGCGAAGGCCGCAGGCTACTCGGACGAGGGGAAACTGGCCGTGAAGGCCAAGACGGTGGGGTCAGGCGACCCGGGCTACCGTCTTACATCTCGCTTGATTTCGGAGTGTGCGTTCTGTCTGGCCAAGAACGAGTTCGGCGACGCCAAGAGCTTGACGGGCGGATTTTACACGCCGGCCAGCGCGTTTGGCCACAAGTTGGCCAATCGTCTACAGTCGAAGAAGTTCATAACGTTCGAGCTCAAGGACGTGGCCTCGTGCAACAAGCGCTGTAGGTAGTTCATTTTTTGGTACTCAAGTTGAACGTAGCGTCCGATCCGTGGAAGATCATGGAGGGACGGATGCCAATCCAACCGCGATCTTGTGTCTATTCGCAGTAGAGCTGCTAACATTTGAACACCTCGACCACTCACTCCAATGGGGAGCGCTTGCGGACGAGAACTAAGTCAGGCGGAGCGAGGCCGACGTCCCAATGACAATGAAATGCTGGTGCTGTTCAAGATGCAGCGTGCACTATTCCGTCGACTTGTGGCGTCTCCAGAGGTGCGTCTCGAGGGATCCGCGTGAACAAAGGTAGTAGTACTAGTACTAACCATTGTTGTGCTCTGTTGAGTAGCACTTGCAACTGCTACAGCGATACTGGACTGCAAGCTTCCGTCGAAAGTATCAAATGCCGACCTTCGTGCTGGTCAACGACTTGTGGAAAGAGATAGGCTTCATGGACCCCAATCCGGCCGCCGACCTCAATCCGATGGGAGAGCTCGGACTGCAGTGCCTCGTGTACTTCGTTGAAACGTATCCGGCCGAGACGGCCATGATGCGACGAGGTCGTGGAGGTTACCCGTTCGCCAAGGCGGCAGTCGCTATCGTCCGCTCATTGAGTTTGACGATACACCTGATGGATGAGACCGGCAATCCAGGCCCATTCCCCGTAACCGACGCTCTGTTCTGGCAGATTTTCGAGCGAAACGACGGATTTTTCCAGCTCTTCTCGCTTGCGTTCTTGACGTTCGAAGAGCTCTTTTGCGAGGAAGTAGCGAACAACTTGTGGATGCGAGACGAAGACGCGTGCTCAATGGCTGTAGTTGAACCACTGGTGGCTGCAGTTGAGTCTAAGCTGACGAAGGAACTGAAGAAGGCTCCGTTAAAACTCGTCGATCTGCAAGACCTCTGCAGCAACGGCCGACACATTGTCGACAGAACGGAAAGGAGTGCTGCTCTCGAAGCGAGTCGTTCACTCTCCAGTAACAGCGACACCTGCTCACGTTGGGCACAGCACCAAACTTCTGGAAGCAAGAACATGCGGAAGATTGGCAAAACTTGGGGTCAAGAGAATAAGAAAAAAGCCGTTCCTCAACGCGAAGGTCACCGACTAAAGCCGCGAATGCCCGAGATCAGGCATCCCGCCAGCGATAGCTCACAGTCGAGTGGAGTTAGAAGCGATGCAGGTGCGCCATCGCCCAGGCACCACGAGTCTGCTGAGCCTCAGCCTGAGGGCGGCGATGTCGATAAAGACACGCCGGACCAGGTAGCGTCCGAACCGATCGAAGATCTGTTTGCCGGACTTGTCACCAAGTCATCTGTGTCTCCCACCGACTCAAAGCACAGCAAACGTGACGAAGGTCTCGAGGTGCCGCCAATGGCCCGGAGCTGCTAGTGGTGGACCACAGCGTTTATGGCATGCACATTTCCAACTTCTTACTTACTACGTAGTACAACAATCGAGACTGTGCACAACAAATATGATTCTTGTGAAGCTGCTCCGAGTGCTCCTTGCTCGCAGGACTGACGCATGTGTGGTTTTATAGTAGTCCTCTTCGTTTGATGGATGTGGCCCTGTCAGATAGAGGTCATAAACCTAGAATACATCTGCGATAATCTTAAAATATGATCTAAATGGCACAATCCTACGCGTTTCCATGATGCGTGCATTTTTGTCTGTTCCCTCGAGATTCCATGTTACCGAGATGGCTGGTGCACTCCAGTATTGCACGATGCCCAGCGCAGTTTTGCTAAGAAGCTGAGTTCATTTCCCAAATTCCCATCATCGAAACACGAAGCATGGCTCCCTCCAATTCCCTACCCGGTCTAACCCCACCCCTGCCCCAGCGAGAAGGACCTCCACGGCATCAACGACAAATACCGCTGGAAGGAGGTGAAGTACGAGATGTACTTCAGAGCATGCGTGGCTTTGACAAACTTGCAAGTTCGAGCTCATCCGCTTCGCGCAACAGACGGAGTACTACCTGCGTCGCCTTATTCACATTGGCACTACACGAACAACATGACGACATAACGCCGAAAGTGCCAGCCCGACCGACACCATCGCGCGTGAGGATCGGTCTGGTGTACTGTACACCGTGTACATGTAGTATCCGATGGTTCTCTCCAGATCACACATACGCACGAGCCTATAAGCAACAAAGTCTTGTGATGACGTAGGGTTCGTCACCGGGGTGCTCTCTTAAGTCCTCCACTTCGTAATGTAGGTGCCATTGAGATGTTAATATATCAATACACTTATAGGGCAAGTTTTACAGATAGAAGATCGTAAGACAGTGATTGCCGGGTAAAGCACCGACAGGACCGCAGCGCTTGGTAGGACGGCTTCTCGCGTGTGTCTCGTACTGCAAAAGCGGAAGTGAGATGCCAGCCCTACCTGGCGCCGCGTTCCGCAAAGTAGATTAATACAATAATCTAATATAATCATACAAACCTTGAGTCCTTGTGCGTTCCCACAATTCTGGCAGCTCACAGCCAGCAATATCCTTTTGCATACAGTCCTCAGCATAATACAGCTCACGATGGGACCAGCGGCCGTGAAGTTGTGCGCCAGCAATGAGGCGAAGCATAGCTTGTAGGATGGTAGGTGTGACGAAGTGGGTGAACATTTGACCGCTCAAAGGTGTATAGCGTGCCCTGAACGGATTCGAACACGAAGTCGTTCAGGTAGTACAAGACTCGGGCTTAAAACTTGTTCCAGTCTGGGTTGGCGTGTGCCTTACGTCAATCCCTATAGGTCCCGAAGACCAGGGATAACACCGTAGCAGTGACTTCCAATAGGATATATAGAGATATAAGAGAACTTCCGGGACCTCTTTGTCCTAGTTGTCCTGAGTGTAAGTTGAGAGATCACGGGTAAAGACCTTCCTCCAAGTCTTAACCTAAATCAATACAAGCGACCTAGATGATATATACAGAGGTTACAATACATATATACAGCCTGTCAGTTATTAGGCACACCCGAATACAGGTAGATTT
>NBNE01000579.1:0-20171 GCA_002215365.1 Phytophthora megakarya
GCTCTACAGCTCGAACGCGTTCAGTTATTTTTCCCATCTAGTATGCCAGCTGCAGACTTCGTAGCAGCAGCTTCTGCAATTGCGATAAGTCAAACAGTCAAGAAACTCGAGTTAAGCCTGATTACTCAGTCGCTTCCACAGATTACTATTCGGCTTTGGTGGACATGGCTGGCATATGCTCTTTTCTCCAAGAGAGCGCATTCATCGCTTGAGTGCATTGAAATTGTAAAAGTTCATCACGTGACTATTGCTGACATGGAGAAGTTTACTCAAGTGTTGTCAGCCGAACACCCCGAAGAAAAGCTATTTGATTCTCCCCACGGTGAATCAGAAGAGAAACTTGCTACTCTGGCGAGAGGTGCTACTATTCGGTGGCAATTTAATTATCGTGGCGAGCCGCTTCCAGGTTTCGAGCCACTATTGTTTCCGTTTTCAGTACCCTCTGTTCTAACATTTAGTGACGATGGAGTGAGCGAGTGGGTGAATGTACTGATTCCCGGGTATGGTAGAGGTCAAGTGCAACGCGTCAACTTGCAATTTCGTGAATCCAGCGAGGTTAAAGCCAACACACGCCTTAAATCGCTGAAAATTGGGTTCAACAACGAAAGCAATTCAATTACGAATGGTATACCGCTGCTTTTGACTGCTGTCGGCCATTCACTCAACAGGTTAACGCTTGATGGACGAAACCTGGACATCGATATTTGCACGATTCTTCGCAGCTGTCCAAATCTGGTAGAGCTATCACTTTGTGGAGCCGTGGCCGATGTGCTACTGAAATTCGGCAACTATTGTGGATTACTGCAACCTTTTTCTGAGGTGGATTTAGATTGGAATAATGTTATCGCGCTCTCACAGACGTTGAGCAACGATAACAATCCACTTGCCAAGTGTGTCCATCACCTACGTGTTCGTCCAGTGTCTGATGCTGAGTTGAATGCTCTCCTCGATATGTTGAAACAGAATCTAACTTTGAAGTATGTGGAGATTACCATTCCAGCACAATTTCAAAGGCACATTGAAAACTTCCGGAAGTTTAATCTCCAACCGACCCACCACACGATGAAGTTGTCGTTGAAATCCAAAGCTGCATTTATCAGTGCAGTTGAAGAGAATCAGACAGGAAGCTATCAACAAAGATCGCCAGTGAGTGAACTGAGCCAGGAATTACTCTGCAAAATATTTACGTTTGCAGTTTCTCCTGTTCGTCGTCAAGTATTCGTCCGATCGGAGCATGCTTATGTTGGCTAAGCACGAAACATGGTATGAACGGTTATTCTTCGGTACATCATGCTGCACCATCAAACTGCTTTTTAGATCTAAAATTGGGTGGATCAAAATATTGTTTTGAATTCTACATGTATAATACAAATGGTGCTCCAAATGGCCTACAAAGGCACTAACCGAAGTTAGACTTGCCTGGTCCGACTTATCAACTCGTACGAAAATCCTTTCTCCATGGTGAGTCCTAGTATAATACGAAGAGTTTCTCTAAAGGGATAGCGTCAACCAAATTTCTTCGTGAGAACTTCCGATTGGCACCAAATTTTTAAATTTGGTAAAACCCTCTGCACCAAATTCTAAAAGGCTTTTAGTACTTCGAAGTATCATGTTTGACAGGATTTTGCTACTTTTTAGATCGACAAATCGAATGTTCTGACGAAGAAATTTGGTTGACACTATCCGGGAGTGTCAATCAAATTTCTTCGGGAGAACTTGGGGATAGTGTCAGCCAACTAGAGAAACTCTTCGTACTAGGACTCACCATGAAGAAAGGATTTTCGTACGAGTTGCTAAGTCCGGCCAGGCAAGTTGTCCGAAAGGGTTCTGTCAGATTAAACGCGATGTATGACTGCGCAGACCTCACAAGTGCGATATTTAGTGCCTTACGTGATTCGGTGTATTTGGTTGGTCTCTTCATGGAAAACCTGACTTTTTTTAAGGACAGAAAAGCGTACAATGAAAAGAGGGCTATCGATGAGAGCGCTTCATTGTCAGATACTTTTCCAACTGATCCGACTGAACCGGTGACTGTGGCAGTGTGGATTACTACCACCTTGGAGAATGTGGACGAGTACATCAAAGAGTGTGACTTGATGAAGTGGACAATTGGTTCGGTGCACAAAATCCCTCTCATTCAGAGATTTCTCGGGGGCTTGGGAAAGAGTGTGACTTGATGAAGTGGACAATTGGCTCGGTGCACAAAATCCCTCTCATTCAGAGATTTCTCGGGGGGTTGGGAGGATGTACTACGACGGGAGAGATCTTTTGGCGCCTTGAAGACAAATTGTTGGTGTCGTTCCTGATCAGGGCGTGGTTTCAAGATTCCAACTGGAAAGAGCAGGTCATGGGACTTGACGAGACGCGAGCACTTATCGTGGGGTCTCCAGGTGTCGGGAAGTCGGTGATAACATGCGTGCTCGCCTTTTACGTCGCTTTAGTGCGAAAAATGAACGTCCTGGTGTATCGAAAAGTTCCGGCCAAAGGTAACTTCCTATTTTATATCGGATATGAAGACCAGGAAGAAGCTTCGGGAGGATCCACAGAGCCAAAACTGGTGTATTTCACGATGAATGATTGCAGAGAGGATGAAGCATTCAATATTTACAGAGCATTCAGGAACAATAAGATGTGGCTGTTTCTGGATGGATTAATCTTCAATGACGTCCCACCACAGTTCGAAGCATTCAAGTTGTTGGCAACGTCTCAGCAAGTGATCAAGGCGAGTCAAATTGAAATGTACGATTGTCTGCTCTCCAGTTGGAAAAAAGAGGACTTGTTCGAGTTTGCAAGTGGACATCAAGGCGAGTCAAATTCAAAGGTACGATTGTCTGCTCTCCAGTTGGAAAAAAGAGGACTTGTTCGAGTTGGGCAAATCAATCTACAATTTTACTGTGGACGATATGGAGAATCGATATTTCTATTCAGGTGGGAGCGTTCGAGAGTTTGCTCGTGCTGCTGGCATGGACATGATTAAAGCAATCACCTCTAACGCAATCTGTGGCGTCGCCGAGTCAGATAAACTCTTTTCGAGCAAGCTCATCGTTCGATCACATGAAGGCCAAATTGATCACTTGCGGCGTACTTTTCTCAAGCTAGAAAGTAAAGTTGGTCAAGGTGACGAAAACCAAGCTGGAAGTGATCTAGTAGACAGAGAAGAGGAAAGAGGATTTTTCTCTATCATAACACACTCCGAATGGGAGCAAGTTGTTGACTCGGCATACGCGCTTCAATTACTCACTGAAAGGTACTCAACAGAAAAGTTGCTTGAGTTCCTCTATTGGGCGGTCAATGCCAATTATCCATCAGTTGCTGAATGCATACATGAAATTTATACTAAAGTGACGCATGACGGCAACCGGAAAAGATGTCGTGCATTATATGAAGGAACTTCTCCAACCGAAGCAAGAAGTGGTCTATAACATTTTGCAGTGATGATCTTGTGGTGCCGATGTCTCTAGTCTCCCAAGCACGAGAATAAATCGAACGTAACGAAGTCCTGAACTGTGAACACTATTTTGTTACGAAGCTTGCGTTTACTGCTGTGGAATTTTCACAAACTGAAAAAGCATACCCCAAGTAAGTTTGACTCCATAATGCAGCCATAATGCAGCTTTCTTATGATTTATGGCCAAGATTCTTGGATGACACGTATTTGCAGTTTGCCCAGATTAGAGGCACCCCTAACACTTTGGCTTGAATGAAGAATGACAACGTGAGATGAACTGATATACGCTTGTTCTGTCGGAACCTAGGAAGGTGTTTGAAAGTACTTCGTAATAAACTTCTATCAATGCATAGTATTTTCAGCTGAGTAGTTTGTTTGCGCTACACGACATAGTGACATCCTACATGTACAAACGGAAAATAGCTCACGTTAGAGCATGCCGACATCGTACGAGAGCTGAAACTTGGACGAAAGTTGGCTGGCATATTGTGACGCAGGATTCGGTGTCACAGGGGATTTGAGGTGAGCGTTGCATGGTGTAGCGATCTCGACTTCAATATGCGAGACACGATGGTCTGACTTTGATGTGGCTTTGTGTGCTCTGCGGAATACAAATCGTTGACGGAGAGAAGACCAGCCGGAGCGTGCACGTTTCCGAATGGCAGCAACGAAGCTCTTCACTTGCTCCCATCGACTGCTGCTAAAGCTGCAGAGCATCGACGTCTTACTGGTAACCGGCGGGTCATCAGTAAAATCAGACAGGGGACTTCCCAAGACACTAAGTGTGGTTGCAATCAGTGCGCCATTGTTCGCGTCGAGGTCCGTATTTGCGTCGTAGCTCGCGTTGACGGTATTGGTCGATAGTCGGTGACGATACGCGTATACACGCAACATGGTGAAGGCGACAGCGAAGACGACGAGACCAGCGAGCACCCCGATGTAGATCGCGAGCGTGAAAGTTGGCAACTGCGTCTGAGAATCCATCTTGCACACTGCCGAGAAACGCTGCGAGCATTCGAAGCGTCATGTTGTGCATATATTCGCCCACAGCCAGCAGAAGTCCTGAATCTATGGACTAGTAGTCTATGGCTACGGCAAATCCTACTCTGACATGGTAGTACGCACCACCATCGACAATATATGGATCGGGCCTTTTGATTGGTCCATCAGGTTGAAGTTAGAGTTTAGCCATCTCATCACCCAAACGACGTCAACAACCTCTTGTTTGGGATTTTAAATTCTAAAAAAGAGTTTATGCATGTGCACTACACGTAAATGTGTGGTCACACCATTCCGTGGGTCTGTTTGCGTCAAACAAAAAACGCACGTTGAACTGAGAGGCCAGGGATCCCATCATTCTTCAATTTGCAAGGTAGACCGCAAGTGTCCAGCCCACGTCATGGTCCAGAAGAGCAGAACCGCCACTACCAGCACAGGCGCGCCCATCCCGCCAAACGGACTCACGGCGTCGGCCACCGCCGGCCCTCGCGGCCCTATGGTGCTCGAGGACTTTGCGTTCATCGACCACTTGGCGCACTTCGATCGCGAACGGATCCCCGAGCGTGTGGTGCACGCCAAGGGTGGCGGCGCCTTCGGATACTTCGAAGTGACGCACTCCGACATCACCAAGTTCTGCAGCGCCAAGCTCTTCAACACTGTGGGCAAGCGCACGCCTGTCGCGATCCGTTTTTCGACGGTAGGAGGAGAACTAGGCAGCGCTGATACAGTGCGCGACCCTCGCGGATTCGCCATCAAATTCTACACTGAGGAGGGCAACTGGGACCTCGTGGGCAACAACACGCCCATTTTCTTCATCCGGGACGCCATCCTCTTCCCCAGCTTCATTCACACACAGAAGCGACTGCCCAACACGCACCTCAAGGACGACGACATGATGTGGGACTTCTTCTCGCTACGTCCAGAGACGCTGCACCAACAAAGCTTCTTGTTCTCGGACCGCGGCATCCCAGACGGCTTCCGCTTCATGAACGGCTACGGCAGCCACACGTTCGCCAACGTGAACGACAAGGGCGAGACTGTGTACGTCAAGTACCACTTCAAGACGGATCAAGGCATCCGCAACCTGCCGGTGGACAAGGCGGCGGAGCTCGCCAGCTCAGACCCGGACTACTCCATCCGTGATCTGTACGAAGCGATCGCCAACAAGCAGTACCCGTCCTGGACGCTGTACATTCAGGTGATGACTTTGGAACAAGCTGCGAAGGAGGCTGTCAACCCCTTCGACGTGACTAAGATCTGGGCTCACAAGGACTACCCGCTCATTGAAGTTGGGCGTCTGGTACTCAATCGCAACCCGAGCAACTACTTTGCTGAGATCGAACAGATTGCGTTCTCCCCGTCGCACATGGTCCCGGGCATTGAGCCTTCGCCGGACAAGATGCTTCAAGGTCGTTTGTTCTCCTATCCGGATACGCAGCGCCACCGTCTGGGTGCCAACTACAATCAGATTCCTGTGAATCGACCGCTTAAGACACCGCAAACGTACCAGCGTGACGGCTTCATGGCCGTCGATGGCAACATGCACGACACTCCTAACTACTTCCCTAACAGCAAGAACGGCCCACCGGAGGACACGACGCTGCGCTACCGAGCGTACCGCGGCGAGCACGCTACAGTGAACAAGTACTCGACCTACGACGACGACAATTACTCGCAGGTTGGCGAGTTCTACCGCAAGACGCTGAGCGCCGCAGAGCGCGAGCGACTGACGGACAACGTCGCCGGATCGCTGGTCAACGCATCGAATCCTGTGCAGGCACGCGCCATTGCCAACTTCACCAAATGCGACCCCCACTACGGCAGTCGGGTGCAGGAGAAGGTGAACGCGTTGGCTCAGCAGAAGCAGCGAGCTGCAATGCAGCCGCTTCCGTCCCCGGCCAAGTTGAATCCCCCGCGCAAGCCATTTGTGCCAGCTCCGCCGTCAGACGACGTGGCTCCACGACTGTAGATGGAAGAGATGGAAGTGCTAATGAAGAAGTGAGTGAGCCATTTCGACGATCACAGGCAGAGACGGTAATAAAGTGAACTTGACGTGATAGCAACGCGCATGTATTCCAGGATTGCACCCACCAAAGCGAAGGCATCGCATTTGTTCAGCCGACTAAATCGATCAGATAGCGAAGTGAACGACGTGATAGCAACGCGCATGTATTCCAGGATTGCACCCACCAAGGCGAAGGCATCGCATTTGTTCAGCCGACTAAATCGATCAGATAGCGAAATGGAAAATGCAACATCTTGAGCAGCAAAGCCTACAAGTGCAACCACATGCTCTCTCGGAGAGAAAAATTCTCGTGGCAATACGCATCTCCGCCAACCAACTCCCTCGTCGAGTCGTTTAAGGTCGGAAATTAGGTGTTATCAGGAACGACGTGAATGCTTTCGGCCAATCTGAAGCCACAGCAGCAACTTTTCATCAGAGGGTTGCAGAGAAGTGGTTATTTTCCTACATAGAAAGGCAATCGCAATATCATCCTGTTTATCTTGTCCCCCTTTATAATGGTATTATCATAGAAAGCATTTATACTTTGAAGTGAATACGCATCAAAATTTCACCAATATAGGTTTCATTTTATTAAACCACATACACATTTCAAATACTTTATGCATGATAACCTGCAATAACATATAATATCCGCTGACGCAGACAGATCCGCATTAAAATTGTGAAGAAGAAGCACCAAGCGCCGCATACTTCCACTTCCCACCTACCGGTTGCACTACCTTCTTCTTGCCCATGCCTGAGCCCACGCATCGCCGCACCACGTCGGAGCTGGACATGAGCTCCATGCGCCGCATCAGCGACGCGCTGCTCCTCGCTCAGAACCGCGCGCGTCGAGCTACTGACCGTGCGAATCAGGCCGAACAGTGCGTCCTTTCAACTTCTGATAACTGCTGCAAGCTCTAACGAATGCTGTTGCAGCGTACTAGGCGTGGTGTTGGCCCAAGTGGACGTCCCCAGATTGCGCGTGGACTCGCTGACCGACTGGGAGATGCTGCGAGCTGCTGTGACGTCCAATCCGCTGCTAAGTGCGAGTCCGAGACGGAGAATCAGTGACGTGGAGCTCAATTCGGAGGATGTAGCGTCTGTGTCGTCCTCTGTGTCTTCTTGTTGCATGGAAGAGGTAGCGAAGGACGTGGTAGCCAACTTGAACGTCGCCATGACTCGCCACAAACGATACGTGGAGCACTTGACGCTTCCCACGATCCACTTTTCTCTGTGGAGTCACAACGACGGAGGGTTCTTCGGTTCGGTGCAGTTCGTAGCGGGACTGTTGGCTGGAGTTGTAGTGGGCGTTGCAGTGACCAAACAATGGCAGATGCGATTTGTACACACACAAGAAGAGACATCACTCTTTGGCAAGCTGGCCAAGTGGTACAGTCGACGAGCACATGCGACTAGCACGCCGTGGCATTTGATGCCCATGCCGATGGACGAGTACAGCTTTTTGATGCATCCAGCAACGGTTGAGGTCGCGTGAGGGTGATGACGACAGTTTATGAAGCGCGACTTGTGATTTGACTCGATTGATACGAAATACATGTAGATTAGCGTCCGAATTGAGGTCAGCAATTAACTTCAAGCAGCACTATCCTATCGTCTGTGTTTTTCGTTTATATTTTTCTTTATGCTGCTGTGTCGCTATAGAGTTCTATCGCTGACTGCGCTTCATCTCCCCAATTCGAGCGAGTATCATCCCAAGTACAATGAAGTTGATCACTCACACAAGGACGTGGGAGTGCAGCGCACGAGTGGCTAGCTGGTTGAGTGAGGCTGCTGTGACGAGCGCCTATCTGTCTCTTCACTCTGAAGAGCAGGTGTCCAACTTGACCTCCACGTCGCTGCAGTCTCCTCCTACCTAGATGGAGAACTCGTTAAAGCTGCTCTTGTCCTTCTTGCCTTTGTTCTTGGCTTTGGCCTTCTCTTCACGAGCGATCCTCACAGCAGCAGGCTCCGCTGCTTTTTTCTTCTTGCCCTTGGTCTTCATGACAGCCTTAATGTCCACTACTTCACTGGAAGCAGCTTCCGGTTCAGCAGCCTTGGTAGGCTTCTTGCCCTTCTTTTTCTTCTTCTTCTTGTCAGACGAAGCAGCCGAGGGCGTCTCCGCCTTGGCCTCTTCCTTCTCCTCCTTGGGCTTCGGAGAGTCCTCCGTCTGGATGCCGAGATCGGCCAGAGCAGCTTCAAACTCCTTGTTCTCCAGCTCCTTCTTCTCCTTCTTGGACAACGTACGAGCAGGAGTCACAGGCTTCTTGGGAGCGGCAACTTCCTTGGGCTTGTCCGTCTCTTCTTCCTCTTCCTCTTCTTCTTCGCTCTCGCTCTCACTGTCTTCTTCTTCTTCCTCCTCTTCCTCAACCGCCACCTCCTCGACGGGATTCTTCTTCGCTCTCGCTCTCACTATCTTCTTCTTCTTCCTCCTCTTCCTCAACCGCCACCTCCTCGACGGGAGCAGGCGCGTGCATTTCGTCGTCGCTGTCGTCACCCCACGCAGACGTCGACGGGTTGTTCACGAAGGACGCAAACATCTTGTTCTGCGCCGGCTCGGCCGTCTTCTTCTTGCGCTTCTCCGGCTGCAGCGCCGAAAAGACGTTGCTCTGCGTGCTCATATTGAGATGGATATGTGGTGAAGAGATCCAGGATTGAGTGGAAGGGGGGGATACCGATCATCCCTACCGTGAATATCGTGGTTGATATCGTGATTTTCACAGTAGAATCTTACCATGTACAGACGCCTATTGGTGCAACATATGACTAGTTGTCGACATGTGATTGGAGGAAATCGACGTCGTGCGCTTGTAGTCAGCCGAGGCAGAGTCATTTCGCCGCCGCTTGAGCTATTCCTATCGCTGACTTCGTGTTTGGCTGCGGCATCAGAGCTCAGTCCCAGCTCCGAGCCACCAAGGGAAAAATAGCCGTCACCCAGCCACCCCGTCGCTCGGGGTCAGTCGTAAGTGCCTCCGTTTTCGTTCTTATTTTGGCCTTCGAAGTCGTGTGGCGTTCACAATCGAAAACGCCGCGAGCTGAGACTAGTGCTGACCTCTGCTTGAGCGTTGTGTGTCTGCGTCATGTCTCGATTGAAGGATGTCTACGGAGACCTGCGCAAGGAAATGACTGCGACGTTTGACCGCACGGACATTGTGTCCGTCGTAAGCGGCGGCAAGGCCGGTTACGCCAACCTCAAGCACCTCAACGTGGGCTCACCCGGCAGTGACGTTAGTGACCTTGGAGACACTGCAGACCTTGAAGAGTTACTGGCACAGGGGTCCAGCCAAGGCCCGCAGACGCATCCTGGTATGTTGTTGTACTATTGCAGATTGCTGAAATGAGTGCGTTAATTGGTGTTGTCCTTGTGCTGAACAGGTATTATTTGCTGTGCCATCTTTTCTTTCTCCGGGTTCTTCTTGCTGGTAAATTTACACGATTCACACGATAATTTGCATGCGATTGCAAGAAAAACTTACATGGGTGTTGTTGCTGTGCTTGTGATAGCTGATCGTCGGCTGCATCGTGAGCAGCAATTCGCTATACATCAAGGTTAAGCCACCTCATGGACAGCCCAAGTCATCACTGGCGACAAGCATTTTCCTGGCGGCGTTCCTCTATTTGTGCGTATTCGGCACCAGCATCATGTACTTCCTCCGTGCGCGACGTGCACAAAAGGTGTATCAGCTCTCGCTCGACGTTCACGCCGATTAAGCTACCTGAAACGTGGCACATCTAGTTAGGGTGCGTGCAAGGCAAGACGTTTGTCCAAGTGCACCGAGTCTGTAGATTAGCAACGGAGAACAAGAAGAACCGATTAACACGAGCAAGGAGCAATATATAGAGCGAGACATGAGCATTCATTAGGGACGAATCGAGAAATGACCAGCAATACGACAACGTACGCAGATACGCACGTTTTGGCATGCAGGAACAATGCATCCAGTGCACGACCAGCAGGTTATCACAGCAGACACAGTTCTGTCATTGCACTCTTCATACACATCAAATAAATTAACTTTACCCCCCATGCGGTAAAGTCTGTTCGGCCACATCCTCGTTCTTGTTGTCACGAACTTCGCTTTCACCTTCATCACCCGTGGGTTCGTCGTAAACGATCAACAGGTTCTTCTCAAAAGCAGCAGCTAACACCTGTTTCGCAACTTCCACACGGGCTTTCTTCTTGCTGATTGCATTCGAAGTAGTGATCTGCTCGCCGTTCAGGAAACCAGTGCACTTAAACTCGGTGACTTCTTTGTTCGGGGACACATCTTCAATGTCGAAACGAGCTTGCAATGTCCCCCGGTGAGTAAGCTGATTCAGTAAAGGCAACGGCTGAAGCTGACGCTCTAGCCAGCTAACCCGCGTAGGAAACTGCGGTGAGGCCGCTGGCTGTTGCTGCTCTGTTGACTCTACAGGTTCACTCACCAACGGTTGTCCACTAGCTTTCGCACACTCGAATTTTTCTAGGTACGCTTGATCCTCAGGAGTTAACGTGCCAGCCACTAGCTTGTCGTTCCATAGTTTTTCGATCGCAATTTTGCATGCCTCGTTCTTGACAATTTTCTTAGAAGAACCTTGGATACCAGCCGCGAGCACTTGACCGGTCACACCGTTCACAATAGTGCATTCAAAAAGCGGGTCTTCTCCAGCATCTCCGTTGAATCGAGATACAATATCCGCCAGCATTCGTTGTTTAATCTTCATCATGTAGACATTTAGTCTTGCAGCAGCGAAATTGTCGTCCTCTTTAGTAGGTAGTGGTATTGTGTCTAGTCTCTTCTGCATATCCTCCTTAATTTGTTTTTCACGGTCTTCCTGAGTCGGCAGGGCATTCAATTTCCCGTGAGCAAGAATAGTTTGCACTTGCTTGGCCCTGACGTCAGACAACTCTGCTTGTTTAATGGCTTCTTTCCGCTGGACATCTTCAATCTCCTTTCTAAAGTTCAAGAACTGTCCTTTATTCGGATAAAACCCCAATGCTTTGTCAACAACCTCATTGGCCTCGTTATACCGATGCTCCATGAGTCTCAACTTGGCCAAGGCATACAGTGCCTTCGTCGACATTTCCTCGACGGCCAACGCTTTGGTCGCATACTCATTAATCAGCGACAGGTCCTTCATCTTAATGCCACAGATCGCCACATTATTGCACAGCGTCACATACCGCTGTTGCACGTCCAGATCGTCCCATTCACTCGCAGGGATGGTCTTTCCATAATATTCACTCTGTTGATGCTTCAGCACCGCCTCTAGACTCTTCAAAAATGCGTTCTTCGCTGCATAGTAATTCTTCTCCTTAAACTTGCTCTTCCCTTCGCTCTGCGCCTTCTCCGCTTCCTCCAGAAATTCCGGTGGCGTGGCGTCGTCAGGATTCTGCAGATTCATCGCTGTGCATTGATTCTCTGCTGCCATACTGTACCAATGGTCAAAATCCTGGCCCTGAGCATGCGCTTGGGGCTCAACATCCCGCATATTCAAGAGTGTTTGTCGCACGGTCGGATCCCACACCCAGTCCTCAAACGAGCGCGACGAATCCCGCACAAACGTCAACAGAAGCTCCTGGACACCACGAAGAGGCAGTAGCGGCTGCAGGAAGCTCTGCGTCTGCTTATCCGTCGCGCTGAGCGCGGCACGAAGCTGCTCCATGCGAGCCTGAAGGTGAAGTGAAAATGCGGAATCCAAGTGTGTTTTTACGATGTTGTGTTTTTACGACGTAATTACGTCAGAAGAGTGATGGTCGTTGATGTGCCACACATCACACATTTGACCCAAATGAAGGTGAAGTGAAAATGCGGAATCCAAGTGTGTTTTTACGATATTGTGTTTTTACGACGTAATTACGTCTGAAGAGTGATGGTCGTTGATGTGCCACACATCACACATTTGACCCAAATAGCGGAAGAACGTTTGGCCAGCGCGGAATCATGGCGGCTTCTGGCGCGGACAACATGCAGACGGAGCTCTCGACGGATGACGCAACGCAGCCGCCTTATCAAGGGCGTCCGAAGACACCAACGAGTGTGGACACGACGGAGGAGAAGCGACCGAAGAGCCGTCGAGTACAGAGAGTGCGCACTGTCAGGTTGACGACCCAAGTGCATCCGGACGTGCTGGTGCCGTATTTGTACGGCGAGAATGGAGGACGCTGCATCAACACTATAGCAAACGCAACTGGCTGCACTATCGACTACTGTGCGCTATCGCCGGAGGAGCCGGAGAGGTCCCCGCAGAGTCACGCGTTTGTGATGAACTTCCTCGTGTCGGCAGCCTCCAGCGAGACGTTGGAGGAAGCCACGAGACACCTGAGGAAGCTGGTGGAGAGAGTGCAGGTACATTTGCAGAAGAGGGTGCGAGCGAGATCAGCCCGAGAAAGAGGAGAGATGGATGAAATGAGGCAGTTTGTGGACGGGAGAGGACGACGCGGAGTATCGCCCAGACTTGCAGCTGCAGCGTCGGAGGCAGCCATGGCGAAGAGAGATGCGATACCTGATGAAAGGTGGAACAGTGACGAAGAAGCCTGGGACGCACCAGTACAGAGAGCGCTTTATGCTCCTGGTAGAGTGCATCGAGAGCGACCAAGATATATGCCAATGACGGAAGAGGCAGATGAAAAGAGTGAGTTTGTCGTGGATGAAGGACGGGCTGATGCAGCTACAGCTGAAGCTGTGTATTTGCAGCAGAGAGGCCAATCACCAAGTCATTTCGTAGCGCGTCACAGAGTGCGGCGATTTTCTGACCAATCCCGATGGATGCGAAGAAATTACCCTGCCATGTATGCTGTTGCATCACCGCAAGAAAGTAGCGAATATCCTCAGCGGAAACGTCCGCGACAATCACGCCATATTTTTCAAGGTGAACCGAATCATTTTGCCCAAAGATATGATGGCGAACATGATGCAGGTTTTCGCGGATACTCTGAGACAGCTGACCTCACGAACGAGAATACCGGTGCAAATGAAATGCCAGAATTTGTTGAGGTCCCAGAACAGCATCAACAAATGCACCGTACTCGTCATTGGCGAAGCCTAAAGCGCCCTCTGAGCAATATGCGAAACGATGGGCCACCACCACCTATTTATTGGCAACGCATGCCTTATATTTATGATTATTCCTATGGTGATGAAGACGAGTGGATGACAGATGATGATGAAATGGCTGCTGCCTATGGACATCCCACGCAATTTCATCCTGTGGAGATACCCATTGCACGACAGAGACGACGATTTGATAGTATAAACTCACAACATTGGAGCAGTCCGGTCGGGCATGGACACCAACACTTGTACAAGCGGCGGCGACTTCCGCGGAATGGCTCGTCACTCGAACCTAATACGAACGATGACCCAACCTTCGAAGTGCCTAACAGCGAGCGCGTTATTCTTACTGGTTCCCACAGGAGGACATCGTTTGTTGACCAACTTGACGAAGTTGCAGAAAACCGTGAGTCTGGTGGGTTTTCTGGACAAGGATGCAGTTTAGTAGATAGAGCAAAAATTCCGACTGAAGACGGATCTGTACTGTCAAGCTCGAGTGATATTGAAACCAATACCGCACGTATGGACCACAGGACGTCAGCTAACAACAATACAACGGAAAGCACTAGGCTGCAAGTACCGACAAACCAGAAACCCGATAGCCCAGTGAGGTCTGTCGAAGAGCGAGAAACCACAATTCCTAACGATGATGTGCATCGGTCTGCCACTGTTAAAGACGCTTCAGATGAGCTACAGGAGCAACATCTATCGAGTGGATCTACACAGAGTGAAGTCATGCCGTTAGATCCAAGTGTATCAACGCAAGAGACCACTGAAGTTACGCCAATGCAGATACCAACCGCTACCCCTCTGATAAGGTACTGCGGTTTCTCGTTATCTTATTACTTTATAACCATCACTAATCTGTTTCTTTGTCATACTTAGGAAATCACCAGAAAGCCGCACTGCTAGTCCTCCCTCTTCGACACGCATCAATCTCTCTAGCAATATCGATACCATGAAAAATTCTTCTAGAGGAAAAGATGAACCCACTCAAGTTGGTGAAGTTGATGTACCTACCACAATAGTTTCCGACTCTCGCGAGCAACGGAATGTTAATTCAAACAATTTGGAGGTCTCTCAACCCAGAACAGGAATCAATGTTCCTGTTGTCACGGATACGATTCGGATTAACAATCACGTCATTGCATCGTTGGAGCGAGTGACCAAAACGGAAGCTGATTTCGTGATGACGAAAGCATCATTTTCAGTACAGAAAGACAAACTTCGTCGATTGGAAAACAACGCCAAATGCAATCGCAGATTGGAAAAGTTGTGCCGCATAGTGTATAATCTCCAGTGCAGAATTGGTTCGAATTCGTGTGGGTTGGATGAATCTCGCAAACAAGGGTTGTTGGATAAACTTGATGGTTATTTAGGAAATCTATCCATTGACAACGACCATACCTTGGACGAAAAAGTGAAAGAGCTACAAGCAGGATTGGAGAATTTACTCACTACGATCGGAATAACACTTGGTACAGGGGCTGCCGAACGCAAAGCAATATTGTCTAAACTTGAGAGCATTCGGAACAGTAAGCCAGTTATGATGTCGCGAAAGCCTATTGAAGATCACGACAATACAGACGATACAGCGGGCATAGACTGGCAGGACGATGGCTGGTTCGAAGAAAACACACCGACTGACCCGGTTACTGATGAAGATCAAGAGAACTTTGTGGCCCAGATCTCTCCTAAAACGAGCAATTTAAAACTTGAAGGTGATTTCCTTTCGGTCAAGCTCGAAGAAGGACTCCCCACGAGCATGCCTCGAGAGTTGCCGCCGTTTGTATGGTCTCTATTGGTGAGAGTGATCTCTTCCGATCCTCAATCATATGTCATGAAGGTCACTCACAAGCGGCTTATGGATGAAATTGCGAAGGGGGACCCGTATTATTACTTGCACCCTACTATTAGGCCCGTGGAGGTTGAAATATCTTCTCCGTTGCGGGCACTACCTTCTCAACTGTGCGAATTTGGTTGTCGAGGAGCTTCAGCCTTAAAATGGGAGCGGAAGCTGGTATCACAAATCAGTTCGCGCATGAAATCGTTTGACAATGTGGCATATTCACTAGCTCGTAGTAGTGGAGGAAAGGAGGTCCTCAATCGCAAGAAGATGAATTCAATTATTCGGAAGCTGCATCTGGTAGCTATGCAGTTACACTCCCTAGTATCACATTTGTATTGCGTCAAGGGTCAAGCGACTTGCAAAGAGGTAGACTCGCTACCAATTGCGCTGAACAATTCCCACTTTGAGCGGAAAATGGGTGTGTACAAGTCGCGATTAAAGCTGGTGGTGCCGCATAAGTATCAGCAACAGCAAACTCAACAACAACAGAGCAGTTTGAACGAACCTTCCGAAGAGCTCCTTCGGGATACGTACGAGTTCTTTCCTGAACTTCTTCTCTGCATTGATATCTGGGGGTACAATTATCGCGAAGGCCAGAACAAGCGAGAGACCAGCAAAAGTGTGCTGGGTGGTACACTTTCAAGTTCAGGAATCGTTTCGGAGGATTCCCTGTTCCCGCTCGGTTTTTTTCGAGGAGTGGAAAGTTTAGCTTTTGACTTTGAGCACGACAGCAACGGCTTGCTTCGTTGTATATGTGATGAACTCCTTAACATCGTTTGCCTATGGAATGACTTCAAGTGGACTGACAATCTGGAGACCGTCGCTTTGGAAAGAGTGGTGTCTTTTGAGACTGACGTTACTGCTAGCATTCTTAAGATTTTGGAACTGTACGCTCACCACCTACAGGCGCTCTGGGCAGTCCGCCTGCTGGATGAACCCGAACAACTTCAAAGCGTACATTTGACGCAGTTTAATGCATACTACAGTGATCGAAGCCAAGGTAGTTTGAATACGACTTCTGGGTCTCAGTCGCGGGCATTTCGACTATCGAAGAATAATGGTAATGGTCCCAACTCTGATGCAGGTGTTGTTGAGAAGTTGGTGGCAAACGAAATTGTAGAGCAACGTCTTGCCGAAGAGTATTGGAACCGCAAGGTAACAGCGCTTTCAGTCCATAATCCGGAAGACGAGACAATGGAAGTTGATAGTCCCGAACTCAAGCCAACTCAATTACTGAGTGATGGGACCATTTGTTCTTGGGACCCACAGACTTTGATATCCTATTTATTGCGGTGGAGTGACGTATATGCAATTCGCAGCGACGTGAAAGCACTCTCCACTGTCACGAACCATATGCTGAAGCACGAGGTGCAAAAGTACAGATTTGCAAGCCCCGACAGGTATAGCGAGGGTACCGGACGAGATTCAAGCAGGGCTGTAGTCGATCTGGCGACAAGACAGCTTCTTGCAGCTGTGAGTCGCGCACAAATGTTAATCCGAGATGCCCTGATTGGTACCGAGAAGCTTGCTCTACATTCTGCATCTAGCCAACTTCCAGATGAGCGAAAACACTCCACCAATTCAGAAACAGAGATGGAAGCAACAGTCGAGGCAAGCAATACAGATCAAGGCACAGATTCTATTGTTGAAGATACCCAGCACTACCAGATTGAGGCTAACGCGCAAACAAACGGCACTATATCGGAACATGGGATGCCTCCGCGTCCTGTAGATGAGTCCACCACTCCAAATATCCATCCGGTTGCTGTTTTGGATGAGGTGAACTTGGATACAGCCCGGGCCCCTGAGCAACCTGAACTAAAGGACTTGATCCAGCTGCTAGCGGTGACGAAGCAGGATATGCAAGAACTTTGTGGCCACCGACCGCGGTCTGCGCGAATGCGCGAGAAATTACAGACGCAGTCATTGCAGCTGGCTCGGCAAACAGTCGAGATTTTCCGTAATATGAGGAACATGTATGGTTCGCAACGGGGATGATATGCGATTTAGGGGGCTTGTTGTACTGTAATACATCACAACATGTGGTCTTGCGATTCACAATACTGGTGTGTTCGAACAGTTTGGTGGCAATCCTTGGAAGTTGTGATACCGTGCATCATGTATGATGTGGTACAGTCTCCGACTCCGTCTTGATAAAGAAGCAATTTTTAAGCGAGAAAATGATTACTTGTGAGTTTACCAGCTATTTCGGAGCTGGCCCGTGCGTGGCAAAGCTTCAGCAAATATGTTCGTATTGAAGCGATTACAAAGATGCATTTTGGACGAGATGAGATGCATTTTTGGCGTACGAAAGTTTATTCGATCGCACTCGGACACTGTATGCTTAAATGCAAACTGATGGCGATATCACTACGCGGGGGCAACAGATCTTTGGAAGTTGAAACACGATTGAAGCATTATATCGTTTGTACGGACCCACGTTCCAGATGTGAGGGGCGTTTTATGTATATTTGTAACAAAGTTTTGATCGATTTATGTATTGATTGATGATCTCTGCAACACCTTGAGAGACCAAGGGTTTTGTCATATGAATCCCGTTACTGACAATTGACAATTACCGTTGGCAAATGTTCTCCAAATTAGAGACTCCAATACTACATGTACACTCCCCACCACACGTCACTACGCACAGAATATTATTCTTGACAAGATCGGTGGAATACGTTTTGCTGCGCAAAACTCGATGACTGTCCGATCAATATCGACAGATACTTTCGAACTGCAGCGTGTTGCTTGCTCCGAGACGCACAAGTTAAAGTGAAGCGATTGATATCGGTTCATCACTCTGCTGGAGATATTTTCGGTAACTGGACATGGACCCAGTGCAGTTGACGGATGTTTCATTTCACAGTAGGTAACACTGGCATACTAACGGTTTCAAATGAGCGCGCGCCTCGTTAAAGGGTTCAACATCGACACATCGAGGCATAGTATCGGACTAAGTCCAATTCGGATTGGCTTGGGCAAGGCACAAGAGAAAGTGTGTCATATCTACGTTGCGTCGGTCGACCAGCACGTATACCAAGGTACCTAAAAGTTTTGGCTAAAACTTCTGATTTGGATAACGATATGCTTGGCTGTCGGATCGAGTTTTCGTTTGGCGATGCACTTGTGGTTAACCCACCAAGACATCATGGTGAAGAAGCTCTAGAGCACAATAAAGTAAACGAAATGCCTACAGTAATGTATCGGCTGTAATACAAGTATCGAGTCCATGAAGCTACCGGAATGAATTTAATATAGCATTGGACAACACGATGGACACTGGAAGATGACGAATTACTCCATGTACAGTCAAATCGACCAGTGGAAAAGGGAAGTCGCCCGACTCACACAACTTCGAATTTCGAAACCAGTTAACAGGAAAGACACACCACGCATGTTGAAATGGATACGCAGATTTCTTGATTCATACGAGCCATGAAAGTTTGAGATAGGGTGCTGTGCTGGTCGAACGGATATGTAATTTTCTTGATTCATACGAACCGTAGCCTACGACTCGTAGTACGAGACACTATGACTTTGAGATAGTGTGCACCCGAGACAAAAGCTAGGGAGCTACAGCACCACCGATCCAGTTTCCAATTTATCGTCTAACCAACAGCTCCATTTCGACACGGGAACTACACCATGCTGAAAGCATCGTTGTGGTGCTGTTTGGCCATTGCAGTCGTGTCAAGCGCCTTCGTGTCGGCCGGCAGCACTGTACATGTGCACCACGACGCTACCTACCGCATCGCTCGATCTCGAGGACCCGTTTGCTCCGGTACTGGCAAGGCACCTTATGGAACGGCTTGTCCCTTACAAGGAGACGTTGCATCTGCGAAGTGTCGCTCGACCCTGGCGTCGTACGATGGCAGCAAGTGTGTAGCTCCTGTTGATGCAGAATGTGTCAAGATTCACGGAGTGAAGACTTGGACCTGCATTTTTCCCGAAAAGCGGCACGAAATGAATAAAGTTTCCGATGTAAAATCAGCCTCAACGACGACAACAACTTCAGCTACCAATATACCACAAACAAACTCATACGCTTCCGTCGAAGGTTCGACCTCGGCCAGACGCTCAACCGCGCAGAAAGTGGCTGTGAAAAAACCTTCGCTAAAGGAATCTGGTCCGAAAAAGACCACAAAAACTAAGTCGAAGTCCACTCGGAAACCAAAGCATACAGAGAAAAACAGTTCACCGAAAACCAAATCGCCCGCGACAAATGCACCTATCACGTCTCCGTCGGCTGTGAGTCGGGAAAAAGTATCATCCTCCACTTTCTCCGTCAGACCAAGGACAACCCCGACAACCAAGACATTAACAACAAAGGAGCAGTCGATGACAGATACACCTTCAGTCAAACATCCCTGCACGAAAGTGCCTTCGACTGCACCGCCAACATCTCTGGTTCCCGTCACGCAGGCACCAGCCACTCAACCACAAACGACTGTAACGCCAATAAGTGAGGTTCCTACGACAGAAGCTCCGATTACTGTGATTCCTACGGTAATTCCTTCAACCGTGGAGCCCCCTGCATCAGAGATTACGGTTACCGAAGGTCCTGTGACGACAGAACCCCCTGTATCGATAGTTGTTGTAACCGAGAGTCCTTCTACGACTGAACCACCTGCATCGGAGATTGTTGTTACCGAAGGTCCTGTTACGACCGAATCACCTGCATCGGAGGTTCCTATTACGGAGCGACCTGCAATGACGGAAACCCCTACATCGGAGGTTGTTGTTACCGAGAGGCCTGTTACGACTGAACCACCTGCAACGAATATTGTTGTTACCGAAGGTCCTGCTACGACAGAGCCGCCGGCATCGGAG